>JAUZNJ010064902.1:0-26910 GCA_034780135.1 Jordanella pulchra
ACTTCTAAGGATTTTATAGATGTAAAGAACATTGGAATGCTCCTAATAATGACTCTGCAGCATCCAAAAATGTAAAATGATGCTCATAAGGGCCTTTATAATGATAGTCCTAAAAGGGTTAAAACATAAAGTTACTCTCTTTGTTAATAATTTTACAGCATCTAAACATGAAATTAGAAAAGGAAAAATGCTGAGATTTTTTTATATATATATAATAATAATTCAGGTGAAGTTCTGTTTGTTTCTCTAAATCCTTCCCAGTGGTATTTGTCTGTCATGTAGTGCTGGCGAGGCTGCTGGCATTAAAATATGAATATGTTTGACCTTAGTTTTATTGTTCAAGTCAAATATTTCCCTTTAATACTATCCCAACAAAACATAAACTCCACATTTCTTTCACCTATGCCTTTCTTGTCTTGCCCGAACCACTGAAATATTTTCAATGTCTGAAAAGGATCAATCATTCTTTCTCTGCAATAGCTCTCTGTTCATTTTAAACAATTAGGTTTTTCTTTTGGAGTCTGTAATAACCGTTTTATGGTAACAAACTCTGTTTAGACCCGTCAACTATTTCTTAGGATGCACTGCATCGCTCAACCAGAAAACGGAAAATTAGTAATTCTTTACATCTTTCAACACAATCAGTTGAGTTATTTCAACAAGATCCACCACAGAGCAATTTAAAATCTGTTCTACTTTAAAGCAAAAAAAGATGGCTTTTATTTGACACTTTTTATTATGTGTCTGTGTACAGTATTATATCACATACATGTGTACAGTATTTATGAACAAATCATCAGAAAAGAATATTCGCTGAACAGAAAGAATTAAAATTAAAAGCATTTCTATTGCCAGTCCCATCCTTAGACCGAAAATTCTGAGGTTAGCTGAATAAAACTGCGCATTTGATGAGACCAAAGACACTGGATGATATGGAGAAATGTTTCTCCAAATTCAAGATCAGACTCTATTCATTCCAGTTTTGTTAGTATTGTAGAATAGTAAATGAAAAACATGTAAACATGCCACTGAATAAATACAAAGTTTACACAGTATCACCACACTGACGGACATTACTATGAAAGTAGCAATGTTCATCAGTAGTAGTAGTCCACCTGAAGTCAAATTCTACATTTTTACAACCCTGTTTTAAAACATGTATTATTGCAGCCTTGAATAGAATGCATCATCAAAGTTTTACTAAACTTTCCCTTACATGCAATTCTAATGTTTTATTTCTTTAGAACATTAGTCCTGTGTCTTATGAAGTTCAGAGTAATAATTAATGTATGCTTTAACTGATTAGTAGGGTTACTAAACATAGCAATGATTGCATCTCAAATTTAAAGTAATGAACTGAGGACTGGAACTTGTGTAGGTTGAGTTTTTTTGTTATTCCTTGATCTGTGTTTCAACAACCAAGTTATTTCCTATAATTAACCTGTAAATATCGATATGTTTGATTTAATCAGAGTATCACTATATGCATCTTGAGCACCACTAGTGATACTTGAACTACATCTTCACTACTAGGAGTGTAGGAGAAGATCCTATCGGGAAAAAGAACATGCCAAATGTGCCACTAACAAATTTAACAATTGCTTTATTAGGTTATTATTATTTTTTTTTTTACAAAAACCTATTAAAATAAAGTAATGGAAATAAAAGAACAGCATAAAGAAAACTTGGAAAAAAAAGATAAATCTGAGTAATTTTTTTATCAGAACCTTTGAATCTTTGTCCCACCATCTTTTGAGTGTCCTAAAAAACCCTGTCCTCTCTTTAATGCTAGAGAATTACAAATGGCGGCAGGTGTGAAGCCGAAGAAGTGTCAGCAGAGAACAAAAAGGATAAGGTTTCTCTTTAGTTTTTAGCCATTCTTTTTTTGGGCTCTTTTTCTTAACCAGATAACCTACTACATAAAGTTTTTGTTAAAAATAATTACATTCGGACAAAGCTAGAAAAATCATTTAAAAGATAAATGAAAATGGCCTCGTGATAGAAAGCATGGAATTTAAAAGATGATAAACCTCATTTTTATTTACCAATAATTACAGACATTTCTTTCAGGTTTATTATGTATCAAGATTGGATGTTGTTTTCTCCCATTTTCTCTCTTCAGCTGCTGAAATCGTTTCTTTTTTTCATAATGAATCTGTTCTCTCCAGGTTGTTAAATGGGTTGTTTTTTTTTTCCATTTACCTGATAATATTTTTTTCCAAATGCTCTAAGGTTTTGTGTTGACCTTACTTTCCAAATTAAAAGTTCTGCTTCTTATGTAAAATTGCTCACTTCATCTTTGAAAGGACTGCTGTCCTTGTGGGATTAATATGTAATTATCATGTTGATTTATTCACAAATTAAACCAAAAACTGCCTTATCTCGAGTAAAAATGAAAGAATAAACTAAACGTCTTAAACCACACTCTTCTGTTGAATAATGTATAGTGGTTTGAAAATGCACACACAGGCGATTGTCACAGGTTTTTCCATGAAAATTCATATTTATTTTCATTATGCTTCATCCACCAGATGCTTGTCCTCTGATTTATGCCCCTATATTCTAGTCACAAAGCTTCATAAGTGCATTCAGAGTGTTAGTCTTTGTTTCGGCTTTGTTGCATATAAAGGAAATGTGTGTTTTCGATACTTTCCAAAACAGTGATTGCATGGTTGTATTTATTTCACCCTTGGAGATTTATTCATTCATACTTAACATCTTATTCCAATTGGGCTTGATCATCAGCCATACAGTGGTTACAAAAGGTAATTTATTCCATGCGTTATATGACTATGTTCTTCTGAACATTACTGCAATGTATTGTTTTATCTACACGTCCTCTGTGTCCTTCCTGATATAGTAGTCTGAGCATATACGTACCTCTGTTATCCTGTGTGTCTTTACCAGCTGTCATTTTGCGCTTACCCTTTGAAACCTGTGCTGTTCAGAGGTTGCCATATGGTGGGATGGGGTTTTTAAAAAAAACAAACATCATAGAATCACAAGTATTTTCTATGACTTTGACCATATCATGCTCTGTCAAAAGATTTTGACCTGTGAGGCTGAAATAAAGGAGAAAAGTAAGTTGTAACATTTTAATCAATTCGTAAACCAAAATAAACAGAAAGGGAAATCCTGCAAAGCCACAGCATGATCAACTAGGCTTTCTAAGACCCTTTATAGGGAATATTCGAAACATCTCTCCAAAAATTCCTATATTATTCTTATAGTAAGCTAATGGAAATATTTCTGTAATCCTTACTGACCTAAACTGGAAAGGGAATTTGAATTTGTGAGATATTGAAAAAAATTATTTAGACTTTTTAATACAATTGTTTCAAATTATTTTTGTTTGAGTAATTGTACTCAAATTACAGGTGATTTTTCTAATGTATTTGAATTTTGATTGGTGTGCAAAAGGGTAAAATTAATTCATATTATGGCTTCCAACAGCAGATTACCATTTAATTTGTTATTCTGACCACATCCCCAAAATCTGATCCAATATTTACATCACTATTGATAAAGATATTGATATTTCATCTGACTGGTCCCTGCTCTACCACCTTTAGAGATTTTGAAGAGACAATATAAGACCAACAGTCAGTTGATAAGTAATGAAAAAACTGTCTGCTGGTATGATGGGATTTCTTTGAACAAGGGGTGCAGAAAGAAAAGAAGCAATGGTTGGAATGTTGTTAGACAGGAACCTATGCAGATAAATTTCTATTGACCTGGCACATAAATCTGCTCTGATGTGCAGACAATCACTGGAAATGATTGCATTTGAGAAATAAATCTGATTTACCTGCATGAGTGTGGCTTAAAAGTCTGCTCTGAGTCATCCAGCGCATGTATTGGAAAGGTGTACAGTAGCAGAGTACCTGAGCTGCATCCAGTGTTTGACACAGACAGTAATGACAGCTTGATAGAACAGAGGAGGGAGAGGGGGATTAGAGAGCAAAGGAGAAACTGATACGTTGCTGGAAAGAAAAAAGATGACAAGTCATTTCAGAAGAACAGACACCAAGTCCCTGATTGGACGTGAGATGCTTCTCAATTAAACCAGGAGGCTGTGCTCCTGAAAAACAAACCATGTTGGACCTAATCCCATGCAGTTTTGAAATGTGGAGCTTATTGATCAGCTCTCAGCCTTGTGGAAGTGTCCACTGAGGCTGCGATCTGATCTCTCATTCTCTCTCTTCGTCTTTTGTGTTCACTCATTTTCCCTCTCTTGGTGCATAATAGAAACATCAAGGGCAAAAATGATAGGACGCAGATGAGTGACGGGGCTCAACATGGCTTGAATACCACTTTCGACCGATTCCGTCTACATAGAAGGACAGGCTTGTCCGTGTGTGTGCTGCCTTGTTGAGACAGCATGCAGCTCCCCTGCAGCCTGTCTTAGGCCATTTCTAGAGGCATTTAAAAGGAAATTGCTAAGACATCATATTGACTTAAAAACACTTCATCCATCCTTAAGGCTAATATACAAAAATGAAGCAATTATATTTTTTTTCCTTTTCCCCAGGGCGCTGCAAATCAGTCAATCAGTACAGTTGAGTCTGGTGCTTTGCTAAACAGCTGCACATTGAGCCATCGGCCCTGGTGATTTACATTTCCAGAAAGGGTAAGCCCTATATTAATGGGGCCGTCCATTTTCTTAGCTATAAATAGCTCAGTAGATGAAGTCGGCCCACTGCTGGCTGCCTTACTGATCCGCATATTCCGCCTTCTAATCTCAATTCTATTAATGTCTCTAGAAATATTTACGACACGCAGACTCTTTTAGTCTGACACGGCTGTAAAGTATATGTTCAAACCAGCCAAGCTTTATCTAATTAAAAGCCCCCGCGATTGCATTTCAAATGGGATTGAGTCTTTAAAACCTCAATCATTCCTTCTGGGTTGAAGAAAGGAGCATGTCACTGCGGAGCTAATAAAGGAGGGAATGTTTAACATTCCAATTTAACCTTATGAGGGGAAAAAAAGGAGGCTTAACATCCTCTTAGATTCTTCTTTATTCTGAAAGTAAAAGCAGTGTTGCCTTTAACATGGGGTGAAAAATGACTCATAACACTGTTTTGGGGGCTATGTAGACACAAATTTAACTTTGATAAATATGCCTTTAAGTAATAACACTTGGCAACCAGTTGAGGGATAGAAAATCTATAAAAAAACTCTGGAGCATTCTGAGTCTGATGAAGTATAATATGCACTTTTTTAAAACCATCAATTAGTCTTTGTCAAATATTCATTAAGTTTACACACAAATGTGTTATTTTCGTTGCCTTCACTTGCAGAAACAAAGGCTGCTAGTTTGTCTCTGTGTTTTGCTCAGCATAAAAAAGACAAAAACATAACAAAAAAAGGGGGTTGAGGAGAGAAATGAGCTTTCATTTGACCCTGGATGGGATGCTAGTTCTGGTCAGTTCCTTTTAGTATTCTGTTCCAGAGTTGGAATGAAAAGTAAGGCCAAGCAAACCTTAATATAGGTTTACTTATTTTACTTCCAGGGGCTAAAGATGCAAAAAGAGAAAACAACTGCAAGGTATATAAATATGAATTAGTAAAAAAAATCTGCTGATTAGAATAAGCTCAACTAAGCAATTTTTCAGTCAAGAGCCACTGCAGTTGAATAAAAGAGGAACAATGCTAGACCATCTTACGACCCT
Organism: Jordanella pulchra; assembly: GCA_034780135.1. Taxonomy (NCBI): domain Eukaryota; kingdom Metazoa; phylum Chordata; class Actinopteri; order Cyprinodontiformes; family Cyprinodontidae; genus Jordanella; species Jordanella pulchra. The sequence goes on from JAUZNJ010064902.1 coordinate 5,676, forward strand.
AAAACCCAGGCTCTACTTATTTTCTTTCAGTTCATGTATAATATTTTGAAGATCATATTATAGTATGCAGCCCATCCCTGGAGTTGCTAGCAGCTCTATACTATAGACAGTCAGCAGTTTCTTCTGCACCATGAAGCCCTGCAGCTTTCTAAACCATTCCAAGGACATAAATATAGATTGGATACAATTGGTTTGAATTGGGAGAGCAAGCACAATTTGTTGCCTCATTTTGAGTCCATTAGTTTTTAATTCCTTTCTAATTTAGATAGTTTATCTAAATTAACCTTCAACTGAAATGCTTTGTTCTCAAAGTTAAGGTCCAACTAGAAGCCCTTTGCTTTTTAGCAGCAAGGATATTCTATGCATTTCATTGTGAATTAATTGAAATGTACTGGTAATTATTGGTTTTGGTGCCTTGAGATGCCATATATTGTGAATTGGGACTATATAAATAAAACTGAATTGAACTTTAAACTTGATTCACTAAAATATGAAGGAGAATAATGGACTATGGGAAAAATTAGATAAAAACTCTAAATTACAAGATTTTCTGTTTAAATTGAGCCAAAATAACATTTAAACATAAATATGTAAATAGAAAACAAGAGCTATTTGTAAACTCAGTTCTAGGTTAAACTGAATTGATTAACCTTTAAACAACATATTGTCATTCATTTATCGTTCACTGTCTAAAACAATGTTTTATAAAAATGTCCTAAAAGTCCTAACCTATGATAATCTTATTGACCTAGCACCTGTTTTAATAACAACTGTTGTCTTTGCTTTCAGGGTTCTCCACTTTCTTAGTTTTAGGGTAGGCAGCATTGTGGACAGACCTGTGAAAACAAGTAACTGAGCAATCAGTTCTACTAAACATGATTGTATGAATTAGTTTTCCAAGATCTTTAACTTCCTTAAATCCTTAAATGTTTTTCATGTAATAGAAAGTTGACTTGGTTACTTCTTTATGAATCTCTGAAGATTCAATGCATAATAACATCCACATTTTGGGCCTGATCAGTGGTTTCAAGCTGCAATAACCAAAGCTGTGCTAGGTTTTATTTGCTTTTCTCTAGGTCTAAATATTAAAATAAAAATTTTGTTGCTACTCATCTGAAGAAAATGTTGGTACATCTATGTATTGATTTCTTTGTACATTTACCCAGCACTTGAATGGGTTCATAGTCACCTGGTAATATTGCAATGTACAGCTGTGTGTTGTGAGCATACTTCTTGTAACTTCTGTTGGTTTTTGTGATAATCTGAGATAGGAGAGCTTTCGCCCATAGACTGCTGTAGATAGGCACCAGCCATGCTGTGACCCTGATAGATAAGTAGAGATGGATGAATGGATGGACAGACGGATGAAAGGAAGGAAAGAAGAGCGAGAGAGCTAGGGGAGCATGTAGATATTGAATAGGAGGGGCCCAAAGATGGACCCTTGGGGAATTCTGCATGTGATTTTATTGTCACTGATACTTTGTATCAAAGACCATACTGTTAGTATGTGTCTTGTAAAAAGTATCAGACATACTAACAAAAAATGCACATGTTTTTCCAAGCAGGATTTAAACCAGTCTTTTCCAGCTTTTCCAAAGCTAACGACCCAGTTTGGGTCAGACTTTAGTCGGATTAATTACCCACGTCAAATGCTGCACAGAGGTCAATTAATATTTGCACGGTGGTTCTTTTACAGTTTGCATTATAACCATAATTGAACACCTTGACAAGGGCGGTCTCTGTAACACCTTACTTACATCTACGGCTGGTAATTGCGAAGGTGTTGCACTGCTGCACCAGCTTTCTCAATTGTACTTATGTTTGAAGGGGAGGTTTGAGAAATGCTTGTAGTTCTAAAGTAGCATTTGTCCAAGTTTCACTTTTTGAAAAGGTATTTTATATCTACAGTACCTTTTTAGGGCCTGGGGAAAAGAAACTCACATGGGAAAAATTTAGAATTGAATCATAATAGTAAAACATGTTAATTGTAATGCCCATTACATATAAAATAAACCTGGGAGTTCTACAGATAAGATAATCAAAGTAAGGCGAAAAACAGTAAAATTTTCATAAATAATATTGTGCAGAGTTAAGATTCATAAGTTCTGCCAAAAAGAAATGCTTCTTTTTTTTTTTTTTTTTTTACAGTGTCCTGTCTGGCTATGTATGGCGATAAGTATAATTGTCTTGATGCCAAACAGAGCCCATCAGATTTTGCTTTCACAAGTGGAGCAGTAGGGCTTTCAGTAGGGCGTTTTATACATATAAACTGCTTTATTATAATTATACAGGGTGTTTAAAAGATTATATGGATATCGCAATGAAAGTAGAACAGGAATGGAAAAACCCAAAAAAAGGAGAGAAGATGAAAGAAACGGGAAATAAAAGGGAGACAATGATAAAAACAACTTCAGTCAGCTTCACCACCTGCAAAGAGATGCAAAAAGAACAGCACAACCAACGGACATGGTATGAGACATACAACAAAGTAACAACTAGATACTTTCGCCGAGGCGTAGGTAGCATTATTTAATCTGATGTGTACTCTGTGTTACCTAAAGATAAGAATACGGGCTTTCTGTATGAAAGTCAATCTCTAAGTGCCTGGAACCAAGTACCTGTAGTTGTTTGTGAAAGTGCACTTGTGCATGTAAAGTTTATCCAAAGAAAAAATGCTTAATAGCAGTTGTGGAGAGCCGAAGAAATGCTTCTAGTATTTTTTTTAAGTCTTAATAGTCATTTTTTTTCTCATACGGTCAGAGGTCTGAGTTTAATTACATGTTGGACAGGCAAAGTTTTGTTAAGGAAACCCATGGGTAAAACATCGAGACAGCATCAAGAAGCAATTATTTGGTGCAAAATTTTTTTATATGTTTCTGTAGTGTATTTGGTGAAACTAGGAAAATTTAGACTAAATCCGTACCATTTGAAAACAACTTTGGTAGTGGGCATGATATAGATGTACTGACTGCCTTTCTAATATTCCAGAGTTTCACCATCTGTGTTCAGCTTTCGACACTCCCTTTTTTCACTCTGATTAGTGGAGCAATTCTTCACTCAGACTTTTTCTTCCCAGAAATGACCTTCCTGTTAATTGGAGCAATGAATCAATGATGTCTAAATTTTTAGAATGAAAGTTTTCTATCAGCTCATCTGCACAGTTACAGGGCCAAGTGGAGGTAAAAGTGGTTAAATGTATCAGTAGAACCATCCTTAAACATGTATGTCTTCTGATGTATCTTTGGCTCACAAAGTTATGCTTTAAAAAGTAACAGGAAATTGGTCAGATAGAGCAACATCAGTTACCTACATCTCAATATGTTTTGACTCTTCGTGATATAATTGAATAATGCTGTATTCAGCAAAGTTGAGTGAAACCAATATTTTTTAAAAGTATCACATAATATGTTGTAACTCTGTGTTCAGGATTGGCAGTATTAATGTTAAAGAATCCCACTGCAATTAAACAGCCATACTCAATGCATATAAAAGATAGAAAGACATTGCAATCACTGAAAAAAATTGTTTGGATTTAAGTGACCTGTAAATAGTCAAGTACATGGGTTAACCTGGGCTTTGCCCGGGGGAGTATTTTTTTCAAGTCTATAATCCCTTTTGACATTTGTTAAAAAATTGACTTGACCTGACCATCATGAAGTCAGAACACATGCATGCCATCCTTATGTTTTGTTCCAATTTAATAAAATCCTAACTCTGTATAAGCACTTAAGCCAAAAGCTCCAATCTTGTCTGTTCAACGGATCTCTATCGTTTCCTCAGTTACATACCCGCAGGATCATTGGAGACAGACAAAAAAAAAGAGATTTTAAAATCAGGCATAAAAAACTCCTCAGTGTAAACAGATTGCCTTAAAGATTTGAACTCTAGCCTTTCTGTATTATCCTTATGTATGGGGAAAGCCAAGGGCGACACCAGGGGGAGGATTAAATTCCCAACACAGGTCTTCACCAAGTTTAACTGTATCCTTGCAGCCAGCACATTCTTATAATCTGCTGCCGAGTGTTGGTGTGTGCACAGAGAGCAAGGGCACACACCAACTCAGTTGAACCTTGAGAAAAAGAAACCCTACTGCTCTTTTTGCAGGAAATACCTAAAATTAACCTTGAAAAAGCACAATTGAAAGATGTCAAAATGAGATGCATATCCATCATGCTTTCTTCTAAGACACCATCATTAAATAAAAAGTTTTTGAAAACAATATCTTCTCTCTTGAGTGCATGAATATGTACTATTTTATGAACAACATTGTGATAGATATAGATTCCAACCATTCTCTTTATCTGGATTTGGAACTGGTATGATAACTTAAATGACAGTTTCTGATGCAGTGGCATGCATTTTGTTTTTTCTTGTTTTTTTCTGTTTTGAGACTTAAACAGGTTTTATACTCTTTAGGTACATATTTTCATGCCAGGGTCTTCAAAACATCCTGAGCAACTTTAGAAGAAACTCTTCAGACATTGGAGTTGGAATCTGTGACACATGGAAGACGGGTGAACACGAAGTTGAGAGGTTGACTTGAGAAGGACAGATACTGGGCTGATGATGGTGTCAACCTAAAAAAAAAACAAATAATATGGGTGGTCTTGAGTTGAAAGTTCTTAAAAGACAAAAACACCTCCGGGCCAGGTGCGTTGCTGGGTGCTACTATTTTTTTGGTTGGTGTACCTCTTATTTTGGACAGAAGCTTACTGAAGTGCTGTCTTGGCTTGATCTCATGAAGGTATCAGTAAAGGCTGGAAACCTAGCAATGCTGAAAAAATGGGGGATTACTGGTAGCAATGGAGGTGTGACTGTTATTGGTGTATTACGCCCAGGCCAGATGTATACATCAAGAAGTTGAACTCAGGGAGGAAGGCCAGAGACAAAGTCCAAGGCAATGTTGGACCAAGGTATGCTAGGGATGGGCAGTGGTTAAAGCAGACCAGAAAATGGTTCGTTGGAGTTTTTGTTCTTGGCACAGATGGAACAAATTTCAAGACATCATTATTGAGGGATGACTACCAACAAAACATGTGGATAAGGCCAGCAGTATGACTTGAACCAGGATGACCCAAGAACTGGATTGTTTTATGACTTGATAGTGGGCTGAAGACATCACTTGTGACTGATTTTTTTTTCAATTTATTTTCTGCATTCAGACTACTGTTCTAATGAGGCCACTGTCAGGGGCTCCAGTCTGAAAGTTTCATAGCTCCAACAGAACTTACATGTGCAGAAGGACAGCCTAGATGGCAAACAGCAGTGCACTGTTTATGGACAAACAAAAGATGGAAATATGTTGATCACATCATCAGAAAGACAAATAAACACAGGTAAGAGAGAGCAGAAGTATTTACATAGTGTTTTTTGCATGGATCTGTTTCCAAGTTCTAAATATAGATCATGGAGCAAAATGACTCAGAATGACGTCTGTGGTTTTGAAAAATAGCAGGATGCTGCTTGACTAAACCATTGTGACTGTCGTAAGTGACATTACTTTTCCCATACAGCAATGAAATAATTCTCTCCCCAGTCTCTCTCTGTTCTCTTGGGAGTGCAAGAGGCCTTTAATTACAGGATTTTTGTCCATCATATATCTAGTTCTATACATATGAAGTCTCTCCATTGTCTCAATTGGCATTGATATCCATTGTCTACTGCTGTGAAGCTAAGCAGACTTCACAACATAATGTCACTTCCAGTGTCGCATGCTCAGCTACGTACAGTGAGGACTTTTGATTCTAACTTTTATCTATTTTTTTGAAAAACTTGAGAGGCCATCTTAATGCTTAGTATGTTTTGTATTGCTAACTGCATTCACCATTATTTAATTCTTAAATTCATAGTTTTTCTATGATACCTTTGTTAAAAGTCATCTCATTTTCAAGCTATTTAAGAATAAAAGCTACTCTTTATCTAAAGGTAAAACAGCCAACAAGAATCAAAGTGCCTAACAGGCCTTCCAAATGCAAATGATGAAGAAAAATCCCATTTTGCAATTTGTGAACTATATCAAAGCACATATCATTTGACACACACACATAAAAACACACCCATCTCTGCATATTTCCTTTGCCAGGTTAGTCTATTTTTCCCTTGATGGTGAGATAATGACCCTCATCGGGGTGTGAGATTTCTGATTAGCAGAACAGCAACAATAGCTGCTAATTACCACCTGAAAGACAAAGCTGCAGCGATAGAAGTTTCTGTCAGCCCCGCGGTGAAGCAAAATGATGTGTCTGTGTTTCAGTGTGCACACCTGGGTGTGTGCTCCAGAGTGCAGCTTTGTTTATATGCATGTGGTTGATTTCCCACAAGAGGATATAAAAAGAGATCGAGACAGAATGCAGCAAGGAGCAAGCTCTCAAGCGGTAAGGCATGATGGGAAGAGAGGAGGAAAAAAAATAGGGGCGATTGGTGATTAAAAAAAGGCAGTGATGTTACAGGGCTTCAAGCTCATCAACACTTTTTAACCCACCATAGTTTTTTTCGTTGAACAATCTAACCTTGACTTTATGATTTGAGGAGATCTTGGTCTGGACTAAGACAGGAAGGACCTCAGAGCTGTGTTCAAAATTACAGTTCTGCCTAGCACTAAACATCACAAAGGAATGTTTCTACTGTTGCTAGGTGATGTTAAGCATCTTTGTCATATTTATTTAATACAGTACAATTTGAAGGTAGCGGCTTTTCAACTTACAATAGCTCTTCTCTGCTGTAAATTAATATTTCTATTTTCTCCAGATGAGCAACATCCTTTGTGTGTGCGCCACTTCCCATACACAGTCACGGTTTATTGGGTTTGATGTGTCTCCTGCTGCTCCGACCGGGGTCGCGCTGTGGCCTCCAGTGTGATGTGGTCCAATGAATATTTGATTCACCTTGATTACCTATTGGTTTGGTTCAATATGGCATGCATAATGAAGCACAATGCAACCACATCAAAAATTAGCCCTGACAGCTCTCCAAGGGAGGTGGCCTGCACCTGGAGACCTTTGTGGCTAACTGACAACAGCCACAGAGTGGACTCTCTCCTCTTCAATAAATTTTCTTCTGACATTGCCTCTGCTCTACCTCACCTGTTTAATTGATGTTCCATTTATCTCACTCACCTACAAAGCAAGCATCTGTTGATGATTCCATGAAGTGGATTGATTCAGTTGCTGGAGTATTGGCTATAGACATGACCAAAAACATATTCATCATATTGGGTTACAAACGAAAAAAATTTGGGGTTTCATGTTTCTGTATTGTGTTGGTCATCATTTATGTGACAGTGTGGGGTCCTGTCACAATGCCTCCAATAGATCATGCGCCTTGGCTACTTGGCCAAGGGGATATCCCTTTGGCTGACTGGTTGACACGTATGACTTTCACTAGGGAGTGCTGGGATCAAATCTCGCCCAGGCCCTCTGTAGTGTGCACCTTGCCACATTTAGTAACATTCAGAGAAATCTCTATATGGCAAATGCTTTGATCTGATGATCTACTTCTACCTTAGGTACATCCCCTACATTGCTTGTGGTTTTCTTTAAAAAATTCAGTATGTTTTATGCCTTGAAGGAATACTAGCTGTCTGATCCGAGGGTAATCCCCCTTAAACTTTGGCTGTCTGCAACTCCTCCTGAGTTACCATGGGCCTTTTGGCTGCTTTGGGAATTGATGCTTTACTTGATCAGTGTTGTGCCGCTTACATAATTGATGTAGAATACATATATGTTTTTAATTCCTTGCAAATGTTATTTACATGTAGACTGCAAATGAGAGTTAGGGGTGTTTAATTTGGAAAAAGTTGGACTGCTTTTAAGAGACAAGCTTAACATCATAAATCTTCAAGACCTTTGTTAAAATAGGGTTTATATATGCAAGGAACATAGAAGATCTGGTTTTCTGCAATAAGATCAAATCCTTGCAATGTAGGCTGACTGAAGCACACTCCACAGAAAGAGGTTTATGGTGGGGAATGACAGAAATGTGAGAACAAGGTGTTTCTCTAAGCCTATAAAGAGGTATTCAAGATCAGGGATTCTTCTGATTTGGCCTAGGTCAGCCCTTAAAACTGGGTGCACAAGATCTTTAATTGTTGATGGGTCTGATAATTCAACTAAAGTACCTGTCAAATAGAGTTTTAAATGTGAAATGTTTTAACTGAAACATTTCACATTAGAGGGTGGTCAATATCCCAATTCATTAAAACAACCTTTAAGTTTGCAGTTGTGTTATACTTTCTACAGTTTCAGGTAGCCGATTCAACAGTGGTCTATATAATGTTTGGTGCATCCCATATTGTTTTACGGGCCTAATGTTGCTTTAAACATGGGCATAACAAACCAGATCGGCCCTCTGATTAATTGATTGTCATGAGGCTGTTTGTAGGCTCTGACAAACATCGTCAGCCTTCACAGATTCTTTTGTGTAAAAAACTAAATAAATAAATAAGAAAATCTAAATAAATAAAATCTCTCTTTATATATATATATTTGCACAAAAAGGAACTGCAACTCTATGCTCTACCTAAGGGGTCACCAACCTTTTTATTGCTAAGAGCTACTTCAGGGGTTCTGAGTCATATGGAGGGTCTACCAATACTGACATATGAACTAGAGGACTTTGCTTTTACCTAAACTCCATACATAGTATTTTATTTTTTTTTGTTGTAATTTCTCATTTTCTTTTAGATATTCTCATTTAGAAATATCTATACAAAGTGTGACTGAAAATAGAAAAGAAACAGAACAGAGTAAATTTTCAATCTCAGCCCACAGGTGAGTTGTGCTGTTTTTGGAAGATGCTGATTTCACCCTGTGTAGTCTTTTGGGTCTCCTCTTTGGTGATCCCTGCTCTAGTTCCATGTTTTTCTTTGTAAATCATGCATTTATTTGAAATGCAAATAAAAGTTGGCATGATTATTTCCTTTTGGCAGAGCACGTGGTTGCAAGTTCCGGCGGATGCCTCATATTTAAATAAAAGTGTCCTTTTTGTGATGTTATATTCTTATCACTTCCAAACATTTTTTTTTATACAAAACATTTGTAAAAGCTGCATGTTATCTCTTTGATTTTTTTTTGTTACGATGAACTGTTGGCTGAGGCAAGAGATGCAAACAACTTATCAAACCTGTGGGGAAGCATGCAATAAAATCTGGCACCAATCAACAATGAGTTATACCCAAAAATACATATGTTATTTTAAAAACAACAGGTTGCTCCATAAACTGCAACAACTACTTGATAATTTGTAAATCTGTTTTCATACCTAGTAACTCAGGCTGTCCTCAGACCAGTTTAATATCAGATATGGTGACAACATGGCTATCAATTTGTTCTGTGATTTTATGTTTGTAAGATTCCTTCTGTCAGCACCTTCAAAGGTATTCTCACAAAGCACTGAATGCTGGCATTATTATTGCGTAGAATGGCATGCTCCATGTTGTGCTCCCCTCAGAAAATGGCTTCATTGCACACTCTGAAGGTGATATCAAGACTGTGTTTCCTTCTCCACAGCAAGACTAAATGTGCTGCTGATGATGCAAAATTTCCCACGTATAGAGAAAAATCCTATGCACATACATGTGGAAGTTGGGGGAAGTCTTCTGCCTTGTATGTGCGTTCTAACATTTCCTGACCTTAGCCCTGCCAGGGCTAAGGTGTGGTGGAACCTTTATCAGTTTTCCCCAAAAAATAGTTTAAAATGTTTTGAAAAGTATTTACCCTCCTTCAGAGTTAAATTCAATGCAGGTTTTTTTATACAGCGCCAATTCACAACACGCTATCTCAAGGTACATTAAAGAGACAATTCTATCATCTATCAGGAATATCAGCTGAGTGTGTCGAGTCATTCCCTTGATGGACACACTCATCCAGGATGGGCATGTGGCAACAGCAAATAATTGCTTGCATTTTGTTGTTTGCTCAAAAGCAATCCCTCACACCAAGCATGTGTGCAACACCGGCAAGGAAAAACTCCCTTTGAACAGGAAGAAACTTCCAACAAAACCGGGCTCATTGCAAGAGGCCTTCTGTGGAGGCTGACTGGGGGTTCTAGAAGAGATAAGCGGACATACAAAAAAAACAGACTGTTCCATTAATACTTTCTATGTTAAAAAGGAAAAGGTAAAACAACTCCACAGGTGACGCTGTCTAGGAAAGAAACGATTAAATGGATGAGTCAGTTTTCGTGTCAAAGGGATAAAATAGAACAAATACAGTTAGTTACAGTAAAAGCTGTGGGTACTGCTGCTACTGATGAGCTGTATCAAGTTGACTTCTTGTTTTGATTGCTAACTTACGTTCTGAGGTGTTGCTCAGGCTATCCCTGTCTGAGCTACAATCTCTTTTACGTGATATCTCTTAAGTCACTCTAACTGTCCAGAAGCATCTTAAGCACAGCTTCTACTGCTGCACTTTTCTACTGGGCCCTTGTTGAGTTCACAGTTTTTCTTTCTGGTAGTAAGAGGTAGTTAGCCTAAGGTAGGACTAGCTTAGCACTGCTATGGTGTCTCTCTCTCCCCTAACTCTTTTCCAACTCTCACTAAATCTCCCTCTCCTCTCTCCTGCTCTCTGTGTCAGATGTTCAGTTATTTCTCAGCCTCTTTTAGCGATAATGGTATGTGTAATAATTTTAGTATTTTGGTAGCTTTGGAGGTGAGGGTGGCAGAGTTAGAGTCCCGGCTTGGGGCTGTTAAAAATTCAGGAGTTAAGTTAGACCCACTTGTTACCAACCTGGAGCTAAAGAGCCCAGAGACATGTCCATGTAACGGTCCTCCAAAAATGCCTGAGCAGCCAGGCAACTGTGTGACAGTACGTAGAAAGCGCAGTCCTAGATCTTTGCCCACTGGTCACCACCGATCAGTCCACATTTCTAACCAATTTTCCCCACTCAGTGATGCACCCAATGAGAAGCCCAATCTGGTAATTTGACACATCAGGGACCATGTTTAACGGGGGCCAGAATGGCGGACATCAAATCCTACCTGAAACTGCTGGCTAAGGATAAGGTTAAATACAGTAAGACTTGTATTCATGCTGGAGGTAATGACACCCGGTTGCTCCGATCAGAGATCACTAAAATTAATCTAGCCATAACAGTAGATAGAATGTCTGGCTCACAGACTAAAACTGGTAGTTGGTTCCACAGAAGAGGAGCCTGATAACTAAAAGATATACCTTCCATTATTCTTGTTGAAAAACAAGGAAACACTTGTAAACCTGCAGATTGAGATGGAAGTGCTGTTAGGAACATAAGGAATAAGCAGATCTCTGATATAAGACAGAGTTTATATCCAACATACAGAGAAAAATCTATTATTGATGATAAAAATAATAAATCTTTTTTTTAAGTATTGTTCCTTAACTTTTATGTTTAAATAAATGAATTTCCCACTCTTGTTGCATCTAATCATTGCTTGCTCATTTTTTCATATTGGCCCACTAAACAAAAGGCAAAGAGCTGCTCTTGGCAATGCTTCCACAAAAACAAATATTTACCCCGGTCAAATGTTTTAATTGGAACACTGAAATCTCTGTGTGATGGCCTGGTGTGTTTTATTTGCAAATCAGTGTCAGTTTCCATCACAGTGGAGGAATCATACAAATTTGAGTGTCCATCCTTCCATCCATCTTCTCCCGCTTCATCCGTCAGGGTCGCGGTTGGGCCGGTGCCTGACTATGGGCGTAAGGCAGGGCACACCCAGGACAGGACGCCAGTCTGTCGCAGGGCAACACATAGACACATAAAGACGCACAACCAGACCTAGGGACAATTGAGGGGTGCCAATTAACCTAACAATCATGTTTCTGGACTGTGGGGGGAACCTGGAGCACCCAGAGAGAACCCACGCATGCACAGGGAGAACATGCAAACTCAATGCAGAAAGACCCCAGGACCTTCTTGCTGCAAGGCAACAGCGCTAACCACTGCGTCACTGTACAGCCCACATTTGAGTGTTTTTCAATAAAAGCTTTCAATTATAACTTTTTTTATTTAGTTTTATGTATACTATTATATTAGTTTGCTATAAGTCCCAGCCTTGCTCATCAAATGTTCGGCTATAAAAAAAAAAAATTCCATCTTCAGGTGCCAGAGGAGAGGCCAGATTGAACTCTTCTGCACGGTGGCAGACAGGTGCAAATTGGTACAAAAATATATGAATGATGCGAACCCCAAAACATGTAGACATGAAAAGCAATTTCAATAGAAAAGTACTTCAACAGAGACATTTTTACAGAAACAAAGACAGAGCAAAAGAAAAAAGGTTGCAAATACCAAAAACAAGAGCAAGTAGAAAAGAGAAAAATAGCTATGCCGTTTTCCTCACTATAGAGACTAGCATTTCCACCTAAAGTCCTTGAATTTGTACTGAATAGATGTGGTTGAAATATGCTCTACCTTATCAATTAATTTATCGACATCGTTTTTGGGCCTGTTGGTGGGTAGCGGTTCCTTCTTAGCATCCCTGCAGGTGCACTCTCTGTGTGTTACCTTATAGGGGCCCCTCACACCTGCTATGTGCTCGGTCATTGCTAGGCATGAGCACTGCTGTATAGTTTTGCTGCCTAGTGTTTTTTGTCAAACTTGGATTGCAGGAGTGATGTGTCCTGGGCTCCGCTTGGGCAGCTTGAGGTGGCAGGATGGCTTGGCAGGGGGTCTTAGTGCCCTGCATCCTGCTCTGTGCTTCTTTGGCTTGAGGGCTACTACTCCAGTGACTGGCTCAGACCTCTAGGAAGAAAACTCTCACAAATACACTTACTTCTGCACATTTTTATACAGTATAATCCTTTGACTTGCCTATCTTTAAGACCCTATGAAAAGATGTAGCTTTGATAATGTTACAAAGTTTGGGTTTCTGTTGCAGCTTTAAATCCTAAGACCTTGGCAATGTTCAAAAATGTTTACATGTTTGCAACGAATAAAGCCATTACACAATTCTGGCTTAAAAGCATAACATTGGTGCTTAATTATTATATCAGCAAAAGTCCAATTGAGTTCATGAATAAACTAAAAAATGCAAGTTCTTTCTTTGCATTCAGAAGGCAGTCTACTTCCTTATATATTCATCATGGCTTATTGGGCACATTGTCTGCTGATGCGTGTGTGGGTTTCTTAATGAATAGAGAGATGCTACTCCTGGTAAAACAGTGATTTCTGAGGCTGATTGGGTGTAATGGATGGAACACAGAGCTCCCTCATAATTGATGAGGATGTCTCCTGGATACCCCACCACTGTTGTGCACTGCTGCTGTTGTCTTTCACTACAGGTGCATTTATGTGTATATATGCTGGAACAGTGTGTCCTGGGTGGGGTGCCGGAGAAGGCTCCTTCTGTTATTCCTTCAGTAGTTCCTGTCAATTCCTATTAACACGAGCAGACTCTGCCATCTCCATAATGCATGACTGTGGACTGTGGGGAAGAATAGTGTCGGATTCCCTCATCAAATTGAAAGAAAACAAAGGCCCAATCTAATTGTTTGCAAAAGGAGAATGGGATGATTAAATCTCATTGTTTCTCATTTCATTCAGGGCAATGAAAAGAGACAAGAGATAGGGCAAACAGGGACCTATCACTGCAGTGGAATCTAAATAAAACTGTGGGTCTTTCCATTTAAATTTTCTAAAGATTGCAAGTGAATTGTCTGTGACTGGGGGTGTTAACACAAACAAACAGTTCAAACAGCAGCATACAATCAAATAAGCTAACCCAAATTCAGACGGACATTCAAGGACATTTAGGTTCTGAACAAAGTGTTCAACAATCCTGTCATTTATTTTTATGAGAGTTGTTGTTCACATTTGAACTATGGATATTATCCTGAAAAACTGATGGAAAAAGAAATTCAAATGTAAACAAGTATTTTTCTTCCCATAAAGTATGTAGTTTCTGCAAAGAAAACAGAAGGAGGATCTGGTAAGGATTTGACAGTTATTACATGGTTCTGCATCCTTCTGGAAGTAGCCATCAGAACATGAATACACTGTACCTCACGGAATGGACCACTTACCTGGTTAGGATGTAGTGCAAGCTAAGTTACAGTAGTGCTTAGTACTAAAGGGCCCAACGTGTGCAGATAAATGATCCACCATCACATTACTTTGTCAGGTTTTGGTGAGTATATGTAAAGTGTAGCCTCCTTTTTCTGTGCTTAGCTGACAGAAGACACCTGGTGTTTTGTTTTTTTTCTTGACCCATTTTATGTGAACCTGCATAATGGCTGCAGATGAATCATCAGCATCTGAGATAGTCAGACTGGCATTAAGCTACAACCAAGGCTCATTTAATGGCACTTAAACATCCTTTGACACACATTTTGTTGGTCTGTTTGAACTTCGGGGAGCTGTATTCATCACATGCAAATGCTTAGGTTTAAGCATTTAGATGCATTGCTCATTGACTGAAGGAGTCACTATGTTTCTTAACTAGCATTTGAAAAGGTATTCCAAGTAAATTGTCTGGTGTACTGTAAACTGTCTTGATTAGCAAGGCCCAGCAGTACTAGATACATTGAGTATGCAAAAATTTTATATTGCATTGATTAGAAAATCTATGCATATTTTGGCCAATTAACATTAAAAGAATTTAGGAAACTTCACTGTTTTGGTGACCAGTGATAAAGAAGAGAACCGGAATAATAGCACTTTGGTAAAGGGTTTCTTCTTTAAACAGTGGCACACTTGCTTTGCATTTAGGTAATAGACGTTTTATGTCAATATAGAGACTGTAACAAAACCTTGGCAGCATCTCTTGTTCTATTGTTAAATATATTCAGGGTGCACTGTTTAGACATAGTCTATGTTCAGATTAGTGCAAAAATGGTAAGTCAATTCAAGGGAGAATCACTTTTAAGATATTTTATTCCTGTCATGTTCCGGGGTTTTCTGTCTTCTTTTGTGGGTTTTTTTCCTGTGCGCCTTGTCCCTATTCCACCACCAGATGGCGCAGAGTCCTTGATGGAGTGCGGTGGTGTCATCAGCTTCACAGCTGATCCCCATCAAGCCTCATCAACACGGAGTAGGCCGCCAGTCCCTCGGAGCCGAGTGTTTGCCAGTCATGGTACCACTGAGCCCCCCTGAGCTTGTCTCTGCATTCATCCTCGTTGTTTTGAGCTGTTCAGTGATTGTGCTTCTCTGTTTCCTGCTGCCTTTAGGTGATCCCTTGGACGTCCTGGATCCACTGGTCAGACCCTGGCAGTTTTCCCGTTTACAGAACCTCCCTCGTGACGCCGTGGAAATTACCCACTGGTTGCCCGAGTTCCTAGATAGCCCTCTCCGTTGTTTGCAAGTGTCTCCTGGTTCCCACGTCTGGTGGCCGAATCACTCCTCTGTGTCTCCATTGAACTAGAGGCAACCTGTCCGTTCCCCGCCGCACTCCTCCGTTGCTCCTGGACACACAAAAGAGACTTAGACCCAGGACATACCTGTCACCCTCCAAGACTCTGATCCACCTGCCAAAAGTAAGATACAACCCGATCCGCTTCAGCATCTCAATTTCCCACTCCACCTGAACTCACCACTCTGCTCTCCCTCTTCAGTGAAAGTTGCTTTCTGTGTCCGCCAGTTACCCTGGACCTGGCCTTCATTGCAATTCTGTTCGTTCGTTGTTATTTTAATAAACCAACTTTAACTGATCTCCCACTCCTGTCTTGGTGTTCTGCATCTGGCCTACAAGAATTAAACCCAACATGACAATAATTCCAACTATGTTCTTTATTGTTTCCTCCATCAAGAAGGTTATATTTTTAGTTGAGTGTGTGTGTGAGTGTGGGTGTGTGTGTTGGTGTGTGTGTGTGTGTGTGTGTTTGTTTGACTGTCTGTCCATTTGTGTACAGGATAACTTGAAAAGCTAAGAATAGAATTTTTTTACAAAATTTGCACCTTAGCCTAAGAAAAGGTCCATAAAATCTTTGTAATAATCCAGAATTCTGAGTCTTACTCTGTAAATTACTGACTGGGAAGGTTTCCTTGGGCGCTCAGCTGTGCTAAAATAAAAGAATGTCCTGCTGTTTTTGAAGTTTAAGGCTTATATTATCTGTTTATTAACTAATTATAATACTTAAAAAAACTAAATACAACAGATTTAAAACTGCTATTATTTAAAAACATATGATCAAGCAAAAGTAAATTAGTTTATAAAAAATGTTAAATCTTCTAATATCATTAACATTAACAGCATGAATTTTAAATGAGCATTTCCTGAGCATACTGGAGAGTCAGGAGTCTGATTGTGTAATTACATACATTTATGTGTATGTATAATATGACTGCTTTGTTGATACGCCGTAACCCAGTCAAAACTGTGGAAATCAACTTGTGATAGGTTGTAGGTTTGTTAAAGTAACTAAACTTAGATAATTACATTGTTTAGATAAAAAATGGTGTTGTCTCATGATTTTCACACAAAGCTGTCACGATCCGTGGTTTTGTGTTTCATTTTTGAGCTTCCTGTTGTCTCTGTGTTCTCCGTGTCTTCCTGTCCTCCCTTGATTACCCCCCAGGTGTGTCTCGTTTTCCTGATTACTTCCCTGTGTATTTAAACCCACCTGTGTCTTCTGTTCTTTGTCAGGTCCTCGTCTGTGATCGTTTGAGATGGTCTGCGTTGTCAGAGTTTTTTCAAAGTTGTCTGAGTCTGCCTCTCGTATGTCCAGCGCTACCGGTGTTAACCCAGGATTCTCTTAAGCTGTGCTGCCTGGCCTGAGGACTTTCAGTTTGTTGTATATTTTGGGATTTTTCTTCTTTCTTTCTTGACAAAAGCAATATTTCAATATTCTTGTTAGATTAAAGAAGTGGGGTGGATTTAAATATATAAGGCAATCAAAAGCTTTAGTAAATTCTTATAAAACTAAAAACACAGAAAAAACTACTGGGGCTTCTAGATGGCCATGTTTTTATACTTACTGTATGTGTGCTCTTTAAAAAAACAAGGAAAACCTGTTTTGACATCTCTACCAAAGCACACCTGCAAGGTCCAGAAGATCTAACATATAAACCTGCAGATTACTTCGGGGCTCCACAGGGTCTCCAGTCACTCCTACACAAACCCATGCAGTTAAACATGGCTTACTCTGTGGCTCTTTCTTATTTTTTTCTATTTCCATTCTATTGTTCTGCTTTATTTTGTAACAGCTGACTCCCTGGACACCCTGAGCTCTATTGCCTTTTACTCTGTTCTTTCCTCTCTGCTTTTTTTCTTCTTTTTCCCCCTCTGAGCTATAGAATCCATGCATATGCAATAAAATGCATAATTGTTTGCATATGCATGTACACCAGGAAAACCATTTTGGTTTTAAAATTGTAAGGACAGAAAGGTCAGACTGCAATTATAATATATGTCTGCTGGGAAAAAAAATTATGTACTTGGAGAGAAAACTGTGTAAATGTTATGGCTCACATTTAAATTTCAAGCTAGTATTTCTGCCATTAGATTATGTTTATGAGTCATTAGGGTAGGGTATGAGTCATATTTATTTCTTTATGTATGTTTAATTATGGCAGGATTGGTCCTCCATACCTTCAAATGAACACTAAACCTGTGAAAAGTCACTAGTTTTGTGTGCTGCCACTCTTCTGACATATTGCCAGCAATTCTCTTGGTGAGCTTCAATATAAGTTCCACCTCAACAAGGTAGACCTGGATTTAAGCAGCTAGTTGCGGTGCTTTGTTTAGTTTTGTGAACCGAAAAAAGCGAATGACATTTGCATCCCCATATTCACCACATTCTCCAGAGTGGAAGCAGTTTGGAGAGTACCAACAAACCCGGAGCTGCATCTGTATGGTGGCCATTTTCACTGGTACTTCTGTCTGACCAGGACCCAAAATTTGGACCTGAAACAATTTGACTGATGGTCCCAAAAACAAGGAAAGCCGGCATTTTGAAGCTTAGGAACGAGCTGGGGAGATTATGGTAAGAACACTGGCAAAGAGTGCCTCAGTATGGAGCAGAGGTGACAAGGCCAGTACCCGCTCTGGAGTCAACAGCTGGATATGAAGGAGGACATTAGTAGATTGGAGAAGTCCTCCGAGCAGAGAGTGTCAGAGCAGGAGAGATCCAGCAGCTGGCCGAAAATAGCTCTGGAAGCCAAAAGCGGCAGATCAGAGCAGGACGGCGGTAGATTAAAGTAATCAGCTGCACAGAAAGTGCGCCAAAGCTATGGAAAGGTGGTAGCTTGCAATGGTCTACGCCGGAGATAGGACGACAAATAATAAATAAGTTAACACGCTTTTTAGGGATAAATTAAAAACTTTTTTTTTTAAACTTATTTTCGTACAAACCTCTTAAGAGCATTCCTTATTTCATCCTATGTCAGTATTATTCTCTCTATGTCACTCTATGTCACTTACACAGCTAGTCCACAATGACAAAAAAGTTTTCCATCTCCAGGCAATTTCGGTTTGCGTCCTTGACAGCTGTTGCTTCACCCAGCAGCGCTCCTCTACATAGAGATAAAATGTATTAAATATCTAGGGCAGCAACAATCCCTTTTCTTGTGAAGGCACCATCAGTGAAGAAGGTGCCAAGTGAGAACCTTAAAGATTCAAATCTTTTTATGTCTGGTAATCATTTCCACTCATCAATAGCTGAAACAACAAGATAAATAAATTAAAAACTAAATGAAAACACAGTGGAAAAGCGCTAGTGTGTTAGTCACTGAAGAATTTTAAAGACTTCTGGGTCCGTAAACATTACACAAATTGCCGTTTCAAAAAATAAAAAAAATGTTTTTTGAAAGGGATGGAAACAACAGTATATTGACTTAATCTTTCAATACAATGGCCTGGATCTTCTTTTAAATGTCCATGCATCTCTTCAGATATTGTCACCTATCTGCACAGAATTTCTGTCACTCTGTACTTTTGATTGTACCCAAGGCACCGTGTAGAAAAAAAAATAAATAGAAAAGCCAAGGTTAAAATATATCTAGAGCAAAAGTCTGGGCGTTGGTGCGAGTCTGACAGGATCCTACAGTCGCTGCAAATGGCCTGCTCAGGCTTTCAAACAACCTGAAGCTAGTCATTTATCCTTATACATCCCCCTGGTGTTGCTCGTAAACACAAATTTGTCATTACTGAACACACTGGATGGATGATGAAGTGTTGTAAACCCAACAGCCATAAACCTAACAATGTTATTCTGCTCTCTTAACCTGACTAACGAGCAGATAAAACTGAAATAGTGAATGAATAAAAAACAAAGATCAGCAAATAAGATATCCCCATATAAATCTCAACTGAAAGGTTATGTTTTAAGGCCCTGTTTTTGTAATAGGTTGCTTTTCAAAAGACTAGAATTAGGGTTATGAGGTTGAAGAAATAGCTTTTACTGAGCTAACTGTATGGCGTAAGTGTTTCATCATAATAAGAACAAAAACCAACTAAACTGATGGCACCACAAATTACTATTGTATTCAAATTCAATACATCTACAAATATCAAACACGTTAGTATAAAGGAGGTTTCGTGTAGTAGTAGGTCTATTATTATTGATATTTTGTTAGAATAGTGTTAAAAATAATGGCAAATTAATATTTTTTTTCTAAGAATAATTCTCACCACCGTCTTTTTCCTTATTAAAAAACACCTTATTGCAGCAGAGATAATAGAGATATGGAAACTGGATACATTTGTCAATGGATTTATGAATAATGGCAAAAGGATCAAATGCAGAAATACTGGCAAAATGTGTTTTAACCAAAACTGAAAAAAAAAAATCTAAATTACAAATACAGTTTAATGTGTCACAGTAAGGAAATCTAGGTGTGTCGCTAGCAAAGGAAATAACAATTAAAAGCAGGTTTTAGCATGGAGAATTTACAACAGGTTTTATAAAAAAGAGCCCAAACACCTCCATAAATTTTCTTTTCGTTCTCTCATTTCTGCAACAGATCCTAAAACTGCAGACATTCCAAAAAATGTGATCTTATAAAAGGAAACAATCAAATAGGATCAGAGTTTTACCCTTCTCCTGGCCTTCTCCTGAAACCTTCATATGCTGTAAAATATTTTTTAAATGTAATTGGTTTGAGTTTCATAAGATGCAATTTAGGCAGAGCCATAAGGATTTGATCAGGAGTGGCAAAAAAGGGAGTTAGAGGCAGAAAATATATGAAAAAGTCAGGAAAATGATAGGATCAAGAAAAGTTTGGGCAATGATGTGAAATTGGAGTTGGAATGGCAAATAAAGCAACATTTTACTTTTTCTGACAACACTGCCGTTCTGGGTTCTGACTTCCAGACGGATATCAAATTTGTTCCCGAATGGTGAAATGCCTTCATGATCCACTACCTCCCCTTAAATTGAATCTGGTCTGCTCCTACCTCCACTGATAATAAGGAGGGGAAACTGTCTCAGGTTTTAAATTATACAGATATAAATGTGCACATCTACAGCGGTGACACCATTTTCTGTGCTTTTGGCAAATGGCAACAAAACACATGTTTCATGTCTTTGGAAGAATATTTTCTGCCACTTGTTCTGTGACATTGAGTTGAATGAGATGCACCACAAAATGACTTTTAGAAGTTTTAGCATCTAAGTGTTAGGCTCAAATTTAAATGGGCATTGCAATGACGTGTTTAAAAAGCATCAAGCCAGAAAGGTATTCAACTTCAATTTGTATTTCAAAGTACAAAAGCATATATTTTAGTGCCATAGACCTCCATGGAAACATAATTTTATGTTAAAAAATAGAGAAAATAAACAGAACCATAGAGATTTCTGTTGCATTTTACAGAAACACAAATTTATGCGTACAATATTTTGCCACAGACATTTTTTCAGTTTGTCAAGTTACAACTAAAACCTTTAATTATATTTAATAAGGACTGTCATAGCTCAAAAGTAGCATAAAAATGCATCTAGTTGTTTGTTGGAAACCTAAGAGGTTTGTCAGGGTACATTAATTACCAAAGAGCATAAAAACAAAAGAACACTGGAGAAAAATGTAAAGTGTTTTAAGAATGTACCTCTCCAAAAAATGTAATGGGTTTGAATGTAATGTGGTTTGCTAAAAATAGGAAGTAGGAAAAAAATCGCTTTCGGTAACTAACAAAATGTCAAAGGAGGCTAAGTCTGGGTTAAGCCTAAGCCTAACCCTTTCGCCATAAGAAAACTGATTTGTGTGACAGAAAACTAAAGGACTACTGCAAGAAGTGTCATGATGCGGTTGTTTGGTGGGTGGTGAGGCAGAGGCAGGATCAGGTTGTAGTGGAAATCAAGAGGTTTTATTAACACAGAGTCCAGAA
>JAUZNJ010064913.1:0-26908 GCA_034780135.1 Jordanella pulchra
AGTTTTTACCCAAACAAGGTTGAGTCCAATACCATGTCTGCAGATCAAAGCCCAGAGGAGCCTATGCAAATAGGAAGAACCAGACTCACTCCTGAAGAACGACAGTCGCATGAGATCCGGAGCCTGCCTTTACTGTGGACAAACAGGACATTACATTGCTAACTGTCAAAACCTGCCAAAAGGTCGAGCCCATCATTAGCGAGGGGAGGATTGGTGGGCAACTCAAAGAAAATTTCCTGTCTAAGTCTACCTTGTTCCTTAATTACGAGTAACCGTTCCTTTCAGACATTTGTTTTAGTTGACTCAGGATGTGAACATATTGATGACAACCTGGTTAATCAACTCTAAATAGTCTTGGTCTCTGCACTGGAGGGTAAAGCCTTACCTGTCATTACTCATCACACTATTCCTGTTGAAATTTTGGTTTCAGGAAATCATCGTGAGATAACTTTTTTTGTATTTCCGTCACCTCAGTTTCCAGAGGTTCTAGGCTATCCATGGCTCATTCTCCATAATCCACACCCCGACTGGAAGAGCAGTCGGGTAGAGTCCTGGATTACATACTGTTTATCATCATGTCTTCACTCTGCTCTTCCCCCAGTGGTCTCTCATCCTACAGATGAACCTTCTCCAGATGACTTGGCCAGTGTACCATCTGAATACCATGACCTTCACATGGTTTTCAGTAAGTCCCGAGCTCTCTCTCTTCCACCTCACCGACCATATGATTGTGCTATTGACCTTCTTCCAGGAGCACCACTACCCACCAGTCGTTTGTACAGTATATCCAAGCCGGAGAGGGAGAGCATGGAGAAATACATGAGTAAGTCCCTGGCAGCTGGCATAATTCGGTCATCAACTTCCCCTGTTGGAGCCAGGTTTTTCTTCATTGGTAAGAAGGATGGAACACTCAGACCATGCATCGACTACCGGGCCTTAAACCTGATCACTGTTAAGAACAAATCCACTGCCGTTACTTGCCTCAGCTTTTGAACTCGTTCAGGGAGCCACAATTTTCACCAAACTAGATCTCCGAAATGCTTACCACTTGATCAGAATGCGAGAGGGGGACGAGTGGAAAACAGCGTTTAGGACACCACTCGGCCATTTTGAGTATTTGGTCATGCCTTTTGGCCTCATGAATGCACCAGCCGTGTTCCAGTCACTAGTTAATGATGTCCTTAGGGACTATCTTAATCAGTTTGTCTTTGTCTATCTTGACGACATTCTCATTTTTTTTCAAGATCGCTAGAAGAACACCAGAGACATGTCCACCTGGTCCTTCAGCGTCTTCTGGAAAATCAGCTGTTTGTCAAGGCAGAAAAACGCGAGTTCGACGCCTCATCAGTCACATTTCTTGGCTTTGTTTTGGGGAGCGGGCAGGTGAAGACGGATCCAGCGAAGGTTCAAGCAGTCTTGGACAGGCCAACTCCCACATCTCGCAATCAACTTCAACGGTGGGGTTTGCAAATTTCTACCGCTGTTTCATTAGAAATTATAGCCAAACTGTTCTTTCCCTCACCAGCCTCACATCCACCAAAGCTAGTTTCAGTTGGTCACCTGAGGCAGAGGAAAGTTTTCTAGAATTAAAGAGGTTTGCCGCCGCACCCATCCTCATTGCAACCAGATCCATTAAAACAGTTTATTATTGAAGTGGATACCTCAGATTCAGGGGTAGGGGCAGTGCTGTCACAGATTTCTTCAGTTGATAACAAACTACACCCCTGTACGTTTTTCTCCCGTCGTCTCTCATCAGCAGAGATAAACTATGATGTAAGAGATGGAGAACTCCTGGCCATAAAGATGGCCTTCGATGAATGGCGTCACTGGATAGAGGGAGCTAAGCATCCCATTGTTGTCTGGCTCTATCATAAAAATCTAGCCTACCTTCAACAGGCCAAGAGATTGAATTTCAGACAGTCTCGCTGGTCCCTCTTTTTCTCCAGGTTCAACTTTACTATTTCTTACCGGCCAGGGTCCAAAAATACCAAACCAGATGCTCTTTCAAGACAGTTTTCCCGCGATAATGATACACCTGCTGCCACCATCATTTCACTATCATGTGTTGTCGGAGCCCTTTCTTGGGAGATCAGAGACCAGGTACTGGCAGCTCAACAGACTGAACCTGGTCCTGATAATGTTCCACCCAACCGTCTCTATGACCCTTCATCCATTAGAGCTCGTCTCATTAATTGGGCTCATACTGCTAAATTTTCATGTCATCCCGGCATTAACAGAACAGTTTCTCTGGTCAGACAAAACTTTTGGTGGCCATGTTTATATAAAGATGTCAAAGACTATGTGCTCGCCTGCCCCATTTGTGCTCGCAATAAGACCCACAAACAACCCCTGAGTGGGTTACTTCAACCTCTTCCTGTTCCCAAACGTCCTTGGTCTCATATAGCTTTAGACTTTGTTACGGGACTATCACCTTCAAACGGCTTCACCACCATATTAACTATTATTGACCGCTTCTCTAAGGCTTGCCATCTTGTTCCCTTACGTAAACTTCCCACCACCATGCAGACGGCTCATCTTCTAACCAAACATGTGTTTCGTCTGCATGGAATCCCCACAGAGATCCTGTCAGAGGTCCACAGTTTGTTTCTAGAGTCTGGAAGGAGTTCGGCACCGCTCTTGGAGCTAAGGTAACCCTCCGTTCTGGGTTTCATCCCCAAAATAATGGTCAGACTGGGCATCTGAACCAGGACCTTGAGGCAACCCTTCGTTGTCTCTGTTCATCACACCCTTCTTCCTGGACTGTACACTTGCCTTGGGTGGAGTACGCCCACAACAGTTACACCTCAACAGCTACTGGCCTATCACCTTTTGAGTCTTCTCTTGGTTATCAGCCACCTCTGTTCTCATCTGATGAACAATGGACATCTGTCACCTCTGTTCACCATCACCTCCATCGTTGCAGACGCATCTGGACACAAACCAATGCTGCTCTCAACCGGACTGCCGAGGGGAACCGCAGATGGGCCGATTGTAAGAGAACCCCTGCACCTTCATACTCACCTGGACAAGAGGTTTGGCTTTCCACTCGAGACATCAATCTTAAGTCGTCCAATCACAAACTGTCTCCTCGTTTTGTTGGTCCCTTTGAAATAACCTCTGTTCTCAGTCCTTCAGCCGTACGCCACCAGCTTCTTGAGGGGTTGAAGATCCATACCCGTATTTCATGTCTCTCTCCTTAAACCTGTCAGTTCCAGTCCTTTTTGCCCTCCTTCCAGACCCCCACCACCACCCCGGGATATTGACGGTCACCCTGCTTATGATGTCAACAAGATTCTGGCTGTCCATCGTCGGGGAAGGGGGTTCCAGTACTTGGTGGGCTGGCTGGGTTATGGACCTGAGAAACGGTCCTGTGTCCAACATTCCTTCATCCTGGACACTGTCTTCATTAGTGATTTTGAGGCTTCTCGTGGGCTGTCTTCCTCCCGACTGCCAGGGGGCGGTCTTTAATGGGGGGGATGGGGGGTAGTGTCAGGGTTCCTGTGTGTGCAGTGTGAGTAACACATCACTTCCAGCGAGGATCTTGGTGGAAAGCCTGGGCAGCCTTCACAGGTGGAGCTCATCAGTCTCATTAGAGTGCCAGGGATAAGGACTCCTGGCAGGACTCCTGGCACCATTTTCCCACGCTTCATCAAACCCATTCGAAGTAAGCTTGTTCCATACTCCATCTGATCACTCTGTACGGACCACCATTAACCCCAACTCTCATTCCAGACACCATGGATAGAGTGACACCTACCACGCCCCAGAATCATTAAAGAGACTGTCAGTTGTTAATTCATTTGAAGGAAAATAAACAAATTCCAACTTTGACTTGTTGTTTTGCATGTGGGTCAGAAGGTTAAAACCTACTGACCCAACATGTCAAGGATGAATGGTTGAGGGAATGTCCATGTTCAGGAAGGGTATTTAAGGTGTTTAAAGGTGTCTGAACGGTCAGTTCTAGTGAGTTTGAAAATGAAAAATAACACTTGAAAAAGCTGCTTATTACCAGAAAGTAATATAAGACTAAACTACAAAAATTTACAGCTACGACTGTATATATAAAAAAAAATTCTAGAAGAGCAGAAGATGTGTTGATAGCTATTTTGTCATGCCATCCAACTCCTGGAGAAAAGAGGACTATTCTGCCTAGCAACAGGATAAACAGGAACCCTGATGCAAGGCTGATGGGCGATTTACCTTTGCAGGTCTTGCGGTCTGGCTGCAGAGTGAAGCCAACAGGGCAGCTGCAGCGGACCCCTGTCACTGAATCGTGACATGTGCTGTCGCAGCCGCCGTTATTCACCGCACAGGTCTCTGCAAGGAAATAAGCAGCGAGATAAAAATCCAAAGTAATTTGTTGTTCTGACCTACTTATTCAAACAGCATGCGTGTGTACTGGCATTACAGCAAAAAATTAGAAGACAACAGTTTATGTATGTTTAGTTTTAATATTGAAAACAGAAGGGGAAGATGAGAAAAGCGAAAAGTAGAAAGAGAAGAAAAATTTAACAGTCTTGAATACAGCAGACAGAGAATATTAGAATAGCAACTTGAAAACGTGCAGGAAAGATTTTAACAAAGAAATATAGTTATAAACAGGATTAAATATAGTAAGTGCATGTGTAGGTTTTTTTTATAATTTCTAATCTTGCATATAAGGAGCTAGTGTTCATTGTACTAACAACTTGTGTTCACCATGGGCACGAAGAAAAGTTATTTCTGTGAAAGCCATCATCAGCATAAATTAATAGTAATTTCATCATGGAATGGAGTTTCTCATAGTATTGTATTTTGTTCTTGATTATGAGTTAAGATACCGCAAATAAGAAAAAGGATGATTAATTGTATGAAGTCGAACATCAACCAGTCAAGTTCATCATTTAAAGGAGGCTGACTTCTTGTTTTAATCTTCAGCTGCATATTTTGAAGACAATAACTTGGAAGATGGAAAAATTCAACCAGGATTGAAATTAGTTTAGGAAAATATTTTGGAGTCTAAGAAAAAAATTGCATGGCTATGGCTTGTAAAATTTAGTTTAAGCAAATGGATTTGAAACTGAATTTTCCAAGCTTAACCATGACCTGGACGACTGAGAATCTTCATTTCCAAGGCAATATATTATTCATCATTAAATGTGAACCAGAGGTTCATTGCAGACTAATATAGATCAAAGATGTTAGTTCTCAGAGTAGATTTTATGGTTTTCTTTACAAACATACCTGTCTCTACTGACATGGTAACTAGATCGACAGTGACTGAAGTAGTTGTAGAAATATCTATAGATTCTGATCAGTGTTTGGACTATCATGATCAAGTTGAGGTTTCTGAGTTATCAAAAACGACATCATCAAAGAATGGCACTTGTGTCCTGGGAAAATCCTTGGTTTGAAAGTCACCCTGTCAATCAGGGTCCTTGAGAAGATCCTTAAAGCCAGATTGCTCTGTAAGCACCGTTGCTGTCAGTACACTTCTCCCTAAGGGTTGGTTTACATGCAGAGGACACATTTCCCTACTCCCACTGTAATATAAAGGAACCTTTCGTTTCTTATTGATGTTAGATCTCATCTCAACATTCTGTTTTAATTGCTAAATGGTTGCTTTTTATTAAACACAAAAATATTTCTCAATCAGGGCAGCTTGGTTTTTCAGCTTTTTTGTCTAAAGTGTCTTCTGAAACCCCCAGAAGACAATGTTGTTGTTTTTAAAAAGGGTACATTTCGTTCACATCCTTTTAAATGTAATATCCTTCTGGCAAATCTTTCATTTTCTTTTTAAATATGTACAACAGGGGTCTCAAACTGGTTCCAGAAAGGGCTGTGTGGCTGCTGGTTTTCTTTCCACCCAAGCAGTAGCACACCAGACTCCATTCATCTCTTTAAGTCATCAGGTTAAGACTAGACTCACTTGATGAGATTAATGGAGTGTGGTGTGCTACTGCTTGGGTGGAAAGAAAACCAGCAGCCACACGGCCCTTTCTGGAACCAGTTTGAGACCTCTGATGTACAATATATACAACTGTACAATATATGGTGCTTCCCTTTCATTTGGAGACTCAAAAACAATTTCCTCTGAAATAAGGTGGCCAACCTGTTAAAAAAGAACATAAAATTTTACATTTTTTCCAGTTTGTTGACCATTTTTTAATCAAGACGACACAATTTACTTTGAACATTAACTGTCAAAATGCAATGTGCAACAATTTTCAAATGAGTCTATTACAGTTAAAACAATTCACTCATACTTACTTTTTTAAAATTTATTTATTGGATAAATACAAAACTATCCAAAAAAAGTATATGTTACAAAGAAGTTAACTACTTCCAATTATTTTCACTTGTTAATATTTTTAATGTTTTGACAGCTAAAGGCCAACCAGAAGCTCTAAGGGTTTTTTCTTAGGGTCTATTTTCCTAGAGTGAGGGCCAATGCACTGCAAGTTGTAGAAGTTTTCCTGTTCCAGCACAGCTGATTTCCATTAATAGCTGATTAACAAGCTTTGGCTGAACTGAGTCAAAGTGTTGAAGCAGAAAAACTTCTAACCTGCAGGACCACGGCCCATGAGGGCCGACTTTGGGCAGGCCTGCTTTAAGGCTTGACATTTTAAAAGCTTTTTTCCCCCAAGGAAACCTAAAGGATTTGGCCTTTTCAGCTTGAAGCTCTCACTGAAAAACAAAACAACAAAACCTCCAATATCAAATTGTCCTCATTGCCTACCTGTTTCTCTCAGAATATGATTCACATTTAGTACTCTTTTAAATCAGCCCCTGAATACTTAAATTACTTCTTATATTTAAAATCTGATTTTTAGGACATTTTGCTCTAAGGCCGAAGGTTTACTCAAGTTTCCTTTGGCAAAAAGAGGTTGACAGTTACAAGTTTATTTTATACAGTAGTTTCAAATATTTCTGCCACCAATTTTCTGGTGTGTTTTTTCCATCCGTAGAAGGTAGTGAGGATTGAGCGATTCTTGTTCTGTTTTTAAGCCAATAATATATATGGGTTTTTTGTTGTTTTGTTATTTTCCCCCACTAGAGCATTACTACTGGTTAAGTGCTTCAATGTTTAGCTGTTTGTCTCATAAAAGTAGCCATCAATAGAGCTACTCCAACACTAATCTTTGTGTAGTTAATGAAAAGTGCTCCCAGACCAGATCTTTTGCATTGTTCATTTCTTTTCCTTTAATTCTCAGTTTACAGCAGAACTAAACTTACTCTTAGCCTTCTTCTGCTGTCAGGAAAGGGGATTTTCCCTCTTTCTTCTTCAGAATAAGGCAGTTTCTTACTACTATCTGATCTAATCACCTAAACATTCAGAGAACTTTTTACCAATGGATAAAAGATAAAATATGAGTGTATTGAAATTAATATGGACAAAAATAATTCTATATAACTGGTGTAAATGCAACCATTTTAATTGTAAACTTCCTCAAGATAAAATATTTAAGCTGAATAATGTCACAGTTAACTTTGAAGACATTTTAATATAATACATCTAGTTACTATGGCTGAATTCATTTTGCTCCTTTAAAAATGATTGTTCCGATCCTCTCCTTTGTATTACAAACAGTGAAAAAAAAAAAATCTCAGATTTGTATACACCATTATGTTATCAAATTATACTTCTATGTCATTCATTTCAGGACCTTGTTCAATGTTGTTGTTTTGTTGTGAGAAAGGGCTGTCCATTTCTACATGGGATGCAGTAGGAATGTCTCTATTTGGGTCAGTTGTTTGTTACCATGGCAGTCTGTGTTGATGAATCTGGGAGGAGTAGCTTCTGAAGGAGCTGCTCTGCGTGGATCAGGATGGGTGTGTTTGTTTGGTTGATGAGTTCAAAAATCAACAGTTTTTCTTGGGAAGAAGTTGCTCCACCCTGAAGTGATGTCTTCTTTGATAGAGGTTTTTATTTATCTGTCTGCCATGGAGACATATTTTTCATTTAAAACTTGCCAGTGTTTCCATCAAGATAAACATTCAAGGCAAAGAGATTTAGTCTGAATGATTGTTGCAGCAGGAAAAAAAAAACTCATGATGCAGCATCATACCCCAGTCTTTACACAGACTTTAGAGAATAGTACTGTGGGTTCAAAAAAAAAAAAAATTGCAGAGAAATTTGGCAGATGAGACAACGGGACAGCGTTGGGACATGCTTTTAAACTGCTTAGTCATACAGCTGTCTCATCAAATTGCAATAATCATGTGTTAAAAAAGTGAGGAAAAATTCAAACATTAGGGTTCTGAAAAGGCAGGAGACAGACACATGGTCTGGGTTTTGCGTTTGTTTGTGTATTCTGGAAGCACACCAGCCACGTCGGCGCATCTACTGGGCTGGGACGCACAATTACAGCAAGAGCAGGCGGACTTCTGCAAATATTCTCCAAAAAATGTGCAGAGGTTTGGTCTGAAGTTGATCCGCAGTAATATACGAGATGTTAGGACAGTGATCATAATCTTAGAGAAACCACATGATTTCTAGTTTCAGTAACTCTTGACTTATATCAGGGATGATGACAAGAGTCTTGTCATCAGTTATTTGTGACAACCGCAAGTAAAATATACAACTGGGTAAGCAGACAGAATACCCAAAAAAGGCAAAAATCAGAGTCTGGCTGGGACTGAATGGCCTTGGGGTAAAAGAGGTTATTTCCTAGAAAAATCTGGAGTTCCTTGACCAAACAGCAAGCATGCAACTATAGTGAATTTATTCAGACAGGATGGTGTTTGTAAGACACTGCTTTGGTTAAGTATTCATCCCTGTTGAACCTTTTTATATTTTGTTCTATTATACAACCACAAAAGATAAGTATATTAATGTAGGACTTTATGATATAGACCAACCATTATAGTTGCAAAGTAGATGTTTGATTGTTTCCACTGGTGTTCTTGTGATTTATCCCTGGAAATGAGATTCGGGTCTATGTGCTTGGAAGGCTTTTTTTGATAAAGAAGATCCTTCATGATTCAAGTCCCTCAAGTTCAAGGGACTTCTGCTGGGTCTTTTCAAAGTATAACCTACTACTAAGATATTGCTTCCCAACAGAAAAAAAAGTTTGTAAAATAAATCTGAACTTTAAATCTAAATCGCTTAAAAGTAAGGTGACATTGGGCTTATATGTCTCTCAAGAGACTTAGAATTATGCCCAATGTTATCTTTACAATAGATTAATCTCTGTCAGAATGGATTTTAAGCATTTCCATAGATTTTTAACTGAATTTACCCCTGGGCATATGTTTAGGTCTGTTTAGTTTGCTGTCCTCCAACACATTTTAATCCAGAATTTTCATGTATTCAACCAAACACGTTTTTACCAGCTTGCCTGACCCTGTTGAACAATATCCTCCCCACTGCATGATATTGCTACGGCCATGTGCTGAATAAAATGGCTAAATACAAGTGCCAGAATCTTTATTTAATAACAAAAACAACAACATTCCTTTCCTTTTGCAGTTATGTACTGCTATGTAAAATGCACTGCATAAATTCTAACAAAATCCATTCAACTATCTGACTGTAATGGGGCGATTTTTGAGAAAAATCAAAGAAGATTTGATTACTTTTGCATGTTTATGCAACTTCTGCTTTTATAGAACAAGAAACCAATTTATAAGAATGGGCTACAAATAGATGTAAAACAGAGAATATCAGAAAACAACCCTGCTAGTTCTGCATGCAAAACATGCCTCCCTATGTTTCTTTTCTGAGGAAAAAGCACAGAAACTAGGACACCAAATATTGAAATAGGTCAGACTGTTGTAGTGTAGGATGTAGGAAACTAAGCCACCAAGTGGATACAGTTGCAACAAATGATACCTTAATTCCCTCATGTACTTTCCCTGTTCTTCCTCTGAATGGGGGGGCTCCTCTGAGACCAAACCTACTCTGTAAGGTTCTTATATAGTATCATTAAATCGTAAATCTCTTTGATGTATCAGGGTTTTATAGGTCTTCACAGATTTATGAGTTAATCTTTCTGCTGCTGTTGCTGTTTCATTGAAAACACATCTCATCCTGAAAATTGGGTTGAACTGGTCAACTGATATAATCAGGGTTCAGTTCTCTCAGTGAAGGAAATCACTTCTGGTCCTACAACGATGGATGAATCTCCTCAAATGGATTACTTTCCAGAGTTTTGGACATGGTATTACATGCGGATGAAAAGTGGAGGCAAGCTTGGTTCTGTGATTTATCTTTTGCATAAAGTAGATCTGAACTATGGGTACATTATTGGCTTTCTCACTGCAGCTAATAGGCCGTGATGATGGAGTTTAGAAACACTGCAGCGGAGTGCAAGCGTAATTTCACTCATATCAGTCAAATCAAAACACAAATAAAGCAGAAGTCTTTGGTCTGACTCATAAAAACAGCACAGTTAATCTTGTTATGTTTTGCACTTCTGGTAATCTGATTTAACTTAAGTGCTAATGCATCCACAAACAGCACATTAATTAGTGCAGTGGTAAGCCATGCATGTGTTTTAATTTAAGTAACTGCATGTAGAAGTTAAATGTTGAAGTGAAGGTTTAAGAAGTGTGCTCTCTGTAAAATGCAACAACCTGCAGATCCAATCAGGTCAGCAATAATCAAACAAAGATCACTTGGAAAATAGAAACGTTTTTGTATAAATAAGTATCTCCCTAAAAGAACAAGTATAAAAATGCAAAAGTTAGATTTAAAGAACATAAAGTTGGTGTGTTTGGCTTTTATTAAACTGTACGCTGAAGCTGAGCAACAGCATGTTACATAAAAAGAAATCGAGATTACAATATGAATCTGGACTGTATTGCAAGGGAATAAAAGGGGAGGCAACTCCATGTTTAACCTTTCAAAAATGAGCGGAATATCATTTAACCTAAAAAATTTAAGCTACAATATATAGAGATTTTATTTCTTGAAAATTATGGACACACATATGAAAGTAGGGTTTCTTGTTTGTAAGGAGGATAATCTGTCTTTAAAGTGTACTGTATATGCAATGCTCCTCAAATAAATGTATTTTTTTAGCAGGAACATTTTCATGCTAAAAAGATCAGGAAATTCAACTTTTAATGTAAAATTACTGAAATGTTAAGAACATATGCCATATTTAGATATATTTATTTTCAAGAAAATCGTCAATGCCAAAATTAATGGCAACTCTCACTATTCCTATAAATACATGTCAGTTAAGAATTTTATTGTTTGTATTACTTTTTAGGCTGATCAGCTTTTTCTCTGAACTGTCAATTAAAAGGCTTTAAAGGGGAAACTTACCCAATACTTCATGTTTAATCCGTCAGCTTGATAAGCCTTTCACAGACATTAGACATTTTAACTCCCCATTAGCTCAGCTTGTTAAATATAACAGAGTTAAAATAAATCAATTAACATATCAGTCAGTTGTAAGTTAATCTACCCTTTTAAGGTAGCTTCAAGGTCATGAAATCAAAGTTCTCCAAGAGTCTTCTGAAGTTTAAGCAAACAAAGTGCTAACATTCAATCGGTTGGAGTGATCTGAACTGACATATATAATACTACTTTTAAATATTACTTCAAGGCTGCAAAACACTCAAATCATCTCTGACACATTTTATTTGCAATTTTAGAAGAAAAAAAACTGTAGGTAGGAGACTTTCTATTTTTTTTAAGTTTTTCACTCATAAAAGCTTCGTAAATCTTGGAACTAAACTCTCAGATCATATCAAAACAACGAATTCACCAGCTTTTAAAAGGTCTTCACATGAAAAGTCCACACTCTTTGGTTTAATCTCTTTTTAATAGTTAGTTCAATGGAATTTCTATTTACTCTTGAATAACTAGGGACTTCGCTTCCACTCTAAGCACCTTCAATAAAACACTTCAAACTGTATTGTAGATTGAACTGTATTAAAAGGAGAAACACAAAATAAAATCTTTTACTGCTTCACAGCCTTACACAAGACTAGCCAGTAAAACTGCATGATTGTGAAAAATATCACCTTTAGCTTTTACAACTGAAAAAGAAAAACAAAAAATGAGCAAAATTAAATGGATCAAATGAAAGAGACAGAAGCTCAGAATCACTGACATAATGTAAAATAAAGTTTTGTAGTGTAATAAAAAAGTAAGGTGTTATGAAAAAAAAATGCCACCCAGTCACCTTCATGTTTTAATTCTGGAGCCATCCAGATTTTTCTAAGAACTCTTTCATAGATGACATGCTTCTCTAGTCTGTTGGCTATTTTAAGATCATGAGCAAGGACCTTAACTTGGATATGAGATTCCTACGGTGCTTTAGATGTTGCTCAATGTTCTTTTGTGTCCTCTAGGAGTTTCATTTTGGTAGGCCCACCATTCCTGGGAAGGATAATCACTGATATACGTTTTCATAATTAGTGGATGATGGCTTACATTGTCGGTTATTGAAATTGTGAAACCTTGAAAATAGTTTTGCACCTAGTTTTCATCTAGATTGGTAGGTGACAATTATTTTGTTTCTAATGTTCCTTAATTTCTTAATAGATATTGCTTTTTGAAATCAATCAACACATAGGATGTTGTCTGAGAGGTGGTTTTAGAAATTTCTTGATTCTGTCAAGAATCCCAATCAAATCATGATTTTACAAACAGGTGATAGTCTTAGCTGTTTTTCAAATTAAACAACAATTAACAAATTAAACAATTACCAATCTGCATTTTGTTTTACTCAACCTAACTTATCTGATACATTTTTACTATATCTTGGGTTTAATGTGCTGGGAATTCTATATATTTAACACAATTAAAAGCCACAATACAAACATATTTATAAAGAGATCACCAATAAAGAATCTTAGTTACATTAATGAATTTTGTTGCGACAATGTCTCAGTATGCACATCTATTTAGACACAAATAAAATAAAGAAAACTCACAAAGACTCTGTAAATGTAAAAAAACACCATAAAGAAGAGAAACACAACAAAAACACAAAAAGATGTTAAACATCTTCTTCTGCAGTTCATGGACGAAAGCAGATGGACATGTGGCGTTTAGCTTTAAGGTAAACAGCAGCTATGCTAAAACAGTTGATGAAATGAGCTTATGTTTTATCTGATTGTCAGCAGGGGGGATTGTTGGTTTACTGTATTTGATCTTTTGGTGTCTGTCTAAAGGTACTTCTAAAATTGTGAGGACCATTTTTCATAAATCATAGCATAACAGGCTTCTCTTGTGAGGACCGATGCCTGGTCCCAATGGTTACAAATGCTGTTTTAGGGTTACAGTAGGTGTTAGGTTTAGCACTAAGGTATGAATTGAGTTTAGGTTGGAATCAGGGTTAGGTATGAACCCGTAATGGTTAGGTTTCGGGTAAGGGTTGTGATTAGGCTGTAGACATGGGTTAGAAATGAATGAATGTCATTGGAGTCCCCCACAAGGATAGAGAAAGTGATTGTGGCTGAGTGTGTGTTAGGCTAAGATGGGACTATTGTCTGACTGCAGGGGTTGATCGTCTTCACAGTTTAGGGAAAGAATTAACCTACTAAGCCAGTTATTGACAAAAATGCTAAAAACAGTTTATTTTTTCAACATATGTTTTAAGTCAAAGAAATTTGTCCCTGCTATGTTCCGTAGAAGTCTTTCACTAAATGTTATTCCAGCTATACCAATATTTGCAGATTCAATTTTGACTATGAAGTAACACAAAAAAGGTTTAAAACTAAAGGAAACAACACATTTTTTTCACAGAAGTATATATAGGTTGTACCTGTTAATTTTGCATGTATCATTTAAAAAAAATCTGATTGAAGTGACAGCATTAGGGTACTATTTTTGAGTAAATAAAATAAGAAAACACTAACTTGAGTATAGGAACTTGAGGAATCAAACATCTGTTGTAATGAATCTGACATCTAAGATTACGTTGTGGCCCAAAACTTCCTGTATTACAGCATTGATGTCTGATTCACAGAACAGATTGACGTCAAAAATAACTTTTTTCAGTGTCAGCATGAATTCATTTCGTTACCCTAAAATCTCTTAGTGTTTCAGTATCAAATGCAGCATTGCTATGTTATATAACATCTCTGCAGCAGGTCACAGACTCCCTTTTTGCAGCCGTGTCTGGAAAAGGTGTGGTTTAACACAGGCAGTGACTGTTACTGAGAGGGCGTTCACAGAAGGAAAAGAAAGCTGATGGGGGCAGCCGGAGGTCAAAGGTCAGAAAATGATGCCCCCCAACCCCCGTAAACAACATTGTCCCAAGGAGAGGGGTTTCATCAATGTCTGCTCAGTAAGATTGCTCTATTACCCACACCCAGAGACCCCCAGAGAGAGAGGGGAGCCAGATAAACACATATTTACCATTAGGGAACAGCTGTGGGGCTGCCTTGGACTGGACACTCCTCTCCCCTGCATGCACACACACACACATGCACACACACTTTAGTTCTTTGCGCACTTGAACTGCAAAGGGTAAATGTGAGGTAACAATATATCCTCCTTGCTCTAAGCCGGTTTGTCGAAGTTTATGTTTGTAGATCTGCAATAACCTAATTGGTTGTTTCTAAATTTACAGAACAAACCTAAAATAGGAAGCACTCATACAGTGTCTTAAGAAACTTTTATACCCCCCAAATTCTTCACATAAGCAAAAATGTAATATGTAAAATGTAATATATTTTTATATTTGGCATTTGGATTTTTTTTTTGATCATCCATCAGAACATAGAGCAGAATTGTAAAATAAAGAAAATTAGTACCTGCTTTAGTTTTGTACATCAAAATGTGAAACAAGTGTGGAATATGTTGGTATTACCCCTCTCTACTCTAATACCCTCAAAATAAAAACTAGTCGCTTTACAAAGTAACCTCTCTGTTCAATAAAATTAGCATTTAAATATAAAAAATATTAAAGCAGTCATGTGAAAAAGAAAAGTCATTCGTATAGATCATTGCTTAAATAGTATGATAAAGTCCAATGATTACAGCAGGCAGCTCAGAGATAGAAGTGTATGCAGGTTTAGGTTGTAAAACCATAAGACTTTTAAGGTTTACTCACAAGTATCTCAGGAGCAGTGTTCAATCCATCATCTTAAGATGGAAAAAGTATAGGAAAACTGCATACCTAAAGTAACAGGACCTCATAGGTCAGCTGATACCTCTGGAGGAGCTGCAGTGATGGACAGCTCAGCTGGGAGAATCTTTTGACAGTCTTCACATACAGCAACCATTTTGAAGATAGAGCCCCTGTATGATAAATAAGTCCAACATTTCTGGTTTCTATGCATGCAGGCTTATTATAAAATATATATATACAAATTTATGATTTGCTTTCTATTTAAACTATTTCGCCTATTTTAGAAAGAAAACTGTGAAAGTTTCTTTAGTCTCTAGATGTGTGAAGCTGATAGAAACACACCCTAAAACACCTGCTGCTATAATTGCAGTAAATTGTGCAACAAAAAAAGTAAGAATTAAAACCATGTGTCATTTTACTTTCGCTTGACAAATATGCACCAGGTGTACTCGTCTATCAAATAAAATCCTAATAAAATGTACAGTTTATAGTTAAAAAAAACATAAGTAAAAAGTTTACAGGGTATGAATAAGTTCTAAGACACTGTGTGTGATGCTTGGAGAACAACAGTCAGTTAGTCTAAGGAATAATTTGAAGGTAATTAGATCTTTTTAACAACAGTGCTGTGATGTAATCATCTCCTCATAGATTTTGGACATCAACTATGAATTTACAGCTTTGTTCTGTTTTAATGCATGAAATAAAATACTTACCACAAAGATGTCATCAAGCTACCTAACCAGAACCAAATTGGACTTAAGTTTTATTGCAGGTGTTGCCACAAGCAGTGTTCTGCTTTCCTTGAGCTACATCCTTTTGTGTTCATTTCAGAATAATATGCCTTTTATCAAAAGCATCAACTTCACAGCATTTTCATCAGTAGTAGAAGGTCAAGTAAAAAGGAATAGCTCCAACACACCTGACAACTCTTGCTGAGATTGATTTAATAATCATTTACAAAAGATTTAAATATTTCTAATAGATTAGACACATAATGATTTAAAAAAATATTTGGCAGCAATTTATCCTTAATCTTTGTTAACACCAACAGGAGTTGACAAATATATGACAGAATAAGGTGATTTTCTGCAAGGAATAGGATACAGCCTCTCTTGTCATAACTCAACGAGAGCAGTTATATGCTAAATTCTGAGAACAAAGTGATAATGACAGTTTTTCTTTCCCTAAACTGAAAGAAAAGGTGACATTTCAAGGCAAAAGTGTTACCTCGTAACATGCAGCCATGCAAATAAATGTACTAAACCCTGCAGACAAAAAGCCATTTTTGGTTTTTGCGTGTGAGAAAAGGCTTCTGCTGGTTAGTATGAGTCTTGACAGACAGATCAAGTGGTTAGTGCTGCAAAAGCTGAAATTCAGGGACAGCCAAAGTCAATTCTATGCACTATGATGTCTCTCATGTGTTTTATAGTCCTATTATTTAGGAATTTATTTTGTTTGGCTGTTTTACAAAAACAAAACACTGACAGAGCATGTGCTGCCAGTAAAAGCTGCATTAGAAAAAAAATGTAAATTTAAATTTTATGTAAAATTCTAATTTATCTTAATCTATCCAATTTATTTCATTTAACAATACATCTGTCTTGTGCAGTTTTCGGAGTATCCTTTAACTTCAATTAACTGCTTTTATTTCGGATCAGCTTTGAATGTTGCAGTACAGTGGCAATGTATTTACAACCCTTTAACTTGTCACTTTTTGTCACTTTACAAGCAAAAGCTATAAATTTGGGAGTATTTCTGCAGTGGGAGGGAGCAACACTTTATTTTTTTTTTAAGAATTGTAGTAAATTCCTACCTATGTCAATACAACTGCAGCTACTTTGGGCTTTCATTGGATTTCACTACAAGCTTTGCACATTGAATAACAGACACGTTCTTTTCAACACAACTCAAGCAACATCTGATTTGATCAGGATTATGTGTTAACATCACTTTCAGTCTTGCCATAGATCATTTACTAGATTTATATCTAAACTATGACAGGATGTTTTCAACAGATGACTATTTTACCAAGTCATTCTGTTGCAGCTCTAGTTGAATACTTTGTGTCACCCTGTTGGAATTCACCCCAGCCATATGTCCTTCACAGCTACCGTACTTCTCCTCCAAACAAATTATCTTGTATGTAGGCAAAAGGTACATTGTATTTATCCTTGTGAAATAACTTTCTTCTATCTTTGGTAGGGCATCGCCACAGCATAATGCTGCCACCACCTTGTATCACCACAGGGATAGCTTGTTTAGGGTGGTGTGCAGAGTTAGTTTTCTATCTCACATAGCATTTATCACAATGACTAAAAAGGTTTAGTACCTTCTGACCAGAACATCTTCTTTCACATTTTTACCATGTCTTTTTAGCATGGTTTGATCTTGATCTTTTTCTAAGTGACTTCCTGTGACAGTTAGTCAAGTACCATTCTCTTTGTTATCTCTGATGCTGTTTTTGTATATTGATGTTCTATATCAAACTTCTGAGGCTTTGACAGAGAAGTTGTTATAATGAGCAGACTGAAAAAAGATGAGGTAGACCCCATTTACTAGATGACTCCTAAACCATTTGGTTAAACAGGACTTTATTAAGGGTAACAAAATAAAAGAGGCTAAATATATATGCATACTAGAATTATCTGACTATTTTTTTAAAACATTGTTGGACTCAACAGTGTGTGCAGAATTAGTAGGCGAATAAGTATTTTGATCACATCATACTAGTCCAGCTATATAGGCTTGAAAACCAACTACCAGTTAAGTAAATCAGGTCATGTGAATCTCTGTAATGAGGAGTGTGATCTAATGACATCAACAACCTATATAAAGGTGTGCTTAATTTTTAGGCAACTTCTTTTCCTTGGCAAAATGGGTGGAAAGAAAGATTTGACAGACTCTGAAAAGTCAATAATTGTGAGATGTCTTGAAGAGGGATGCAGCAGTCTTGAAATTGCAAAACTTTTGAAGCATGATCACAGAACAATCAACCATTTCATGGCAAATAGCCAACAGGGTCGCAAGAAGGGTATTGGAAAAAAGGCTCAAAATGAATTTGAGGAAAATCAAGTGTGAAGCTGCCAAGATGCCATTTCCCAGTGTTTTTGCCATGTTTCAGAGCTCCAGCGTTACTGGAGTATCAAAAAGCACAAGATGTCTGATACTCAGGGACATGGCCAACATAAGGAAGGCTGAAACACGACCACCTTTGAACAAGAAATATAGGATAAAACGTAAAAACTGGGCCAAGGAATATCTTAAACTCATTTTTTTCTAAGGTTTTATGGACTGATGAAATGAGAGTGACTCTTGATGGGCCAGATGGATGGACCCCAGGCTGGATCAGTAAAGGGCAGAGAGCTCCACTCTGACTCAGACACCAGTAGAGTGGAGGTGGGGTACTAGTATGGGCTGGTATCATCAAAGATTAACTTGTGGGACCTTTTCAGGTTTAGGATGGACTGAAGCGCAACTCCCAGACCTACTGCCAGTTTCTGAAAAACACCTACTTCAAGCATTGATACAGGAAGAAGTTGGTATCATTTAAGAAAAACATTATCTTCATTCAGGACAATACTCCATCACATGCATTCAAATATTCCACAGAGTGTCTGGCTAGTAAAGGTCTAAATGAAGGAAAGAAAATGGCATGGCTCCCTTGTTCACCTGATCTGAACCCCATAGAGAACCTGTGGTCCCTCATAAAATGTGAGACATACAGGGAGAGAAAACCTTCCACCTCTCTGAACATTGTCTGGGAGGCTGTGGTGCTGCTGCAACAATGCTCATCATAAACAGATCAAGCAACTTAAAGAATCTATGGATTGAAGGCTTTTGAGTGTCCTCGTAAAGAAAGGTGGCAAACGTATCACTGATTTGTTTTTGGTTTTGAATGTCAGAAAGTTTTGTTTCTAAATTTTGTGTTATATTGGTTCATCTGGTGAAATGGTATATATTTGGCTAAGTTGCCTAATAATTCTGCACAGTAATAGTTACCTGCTCAAACAGATATCCTTTAAAGATAGCCAAATCTAAAAAAAAGAAACACTCCAACTTCCAAAAATCTTAAGCTTTGATATTTATGAGTCTTTTGGGTTTGATTAAGAACATAGTTGTTGTTCAATAATAAAAAGAATCCTCTCAAATACAACTTGGCAAATAATTCTGCACACACTGTATATCCTCTTAGTTCAATATCAAACAAAATACTTTGTTTTTTACTATACACTTCAAATAAAATAAACAATCAAGTAATTATGCCATTAGAAAATGTAAATCCTTTCAGTGTTACGAATATGCTTAGGCAGCACAGGGTAGGGCAGCATGATATCAGGAAAAAAATGCCATATGCACTAATGGTGGTGCATGCAACAATAACATGATTGATAATAAAATGATTCTTTTTTAAATATATATTTTATCTCAGCAGCACTAATTGTACAAGTTGATTCTGTTTATTTTGAAAGACAAAAAAACCAACTTACTTTAGATACAAATTTATGTGGCATTAAACATCTCCAGCATCAAGGGCCTGAGTGCATGGTTCACGTAATTATCTAACATTTATTGCAATCCGAACAGACATCTGTTGTATGCATACTGCTACAGAAACACTTGGATAACGTTAGATTACAAGGTTTGCAAATTTGGTCTCTAAATTCTAATTTGATTGCTATAACTATTTTATTCTTGAAGAAGTTTTTTACTAGATACAAGTATAACCAGTCAAACCAGAGTGTTTCTACAAGTGGCCCTTTTCATGTTAAAGAAATTAACACCAAAAAGCATGCACTGTGGAGAACATTTCCCTGCTCCAACATGCAGCATCCAGAAACAGTTTTGCAGACACAGATTGGAATATGGAAAACCCATGTATGCATGATATGTTCTGCAGGCAGTTCTGCCAGTTTTTTTTTTTTACGGTTTTCATTTAAAAAATGCATCTTCCATGAACTTTGTGCTTTGCGTGGTGTTCCCTACTCTTCAGATGACTGAACTCCTGAGCCAGTCTCCATCTGCCTGCTATTTGTGAGTGTTTATGCTTTGCTGTGCTAACGACATAAATACTTCCACAACATGGCTTTTCATCTCTGATATCTGAACTTTCTTGATACACACACCATGAATAAAGCAGTACAGAAAAAAAATCTCTTCAAAGAGCTTGCGTTTGTACATGTTTGGTCTGAGAGATGACAGTGTATGTGCTGCACCCATACAAGCCTTTTAACTGCAGTATGCATGGCACAGAAGTGAAATAGGTAGGATTTAAAACAAGGAGTATTCAGACTGAGCAACATATGATGA
Organism: Jordanella pulchra; assembly: GCA_034780135.1. Classification (NCBI taxonomy): domain Eukaryota; kingdom Metazoa; phylum Chordata; class Actinopteri; order Cyprinodontiformes; family Cyprinodontidae; genus Jordanella; species Jordanella pulchra. The sequence goes on from JAUZNJ010064913.1 coordinate 20,325, forward strand.
TGAATTAACAAAAAATGTGTGAGCAATCTTTGTTTTTAGGAGAACCACCACAAAATGAGTGAAAATGCGAGAGAATACCTATAAAGTCTCTTGAAAGATGGACTTAGGATCTGCAGCATACCCAAGAATCCATTAGCTGAACGACAAAGGCCCGGGGAAGCAAATCAAGAATTTGTTGGGATTTAATATGCTAAACGAACTGGTTTACAAGAAAGTGTTAGAGAAATCATTTGAAAAGTTTGTTTCATAAAGGCCTGAATTAAGTTTCCATTCCGGGATTTCTCATTGTAAACTTTACCCAAGATTAAAATCAGATCTTGTGAATAAATATATATTGACTTCTTACCTTCTGATTTTTTTTTTCAGATGAACAACTTATGAAAATTAAGCCGTCAATTCGAACTGAAATACGCATTTATGCAACAATGTTGTTTTTGAAATGTTTCAGCTTTTGTTGCATTTAAAAATAAGAAAACAACTTTTTAAAACTAAAAACCTTATAAAGCTTTTACCATTTCAGAATTCCCTTATTCAGACAACACCATCATTCTTCCCATTCCATTTTTCTTCAGCAGTTTATGTGTGTTTGGTTTAATTGAGACTTTATTAAGTAATACAAAGTGTAAGAACAAAGTGCCCACGAGTCAGCCACAAAAAACGGCTCCCTCACCACTGCAACCCCACACTCTGTAGGGATATCCGAGATTTTAACTGGCTGACTGCTTCCTAATCTGGCACAACAAACGTGCATTTGCTCTTCCTCCAAAACGGCTGGCAAAGATATATAATTTGGTTGAGGTCAACGTTGTGGTATCATTCTGGCGTACGGAGATACAACAATAATGACAGGTTGGCTGACCAGACATGGACATGGGTCTGGCTCTCATCAGAGCTGCGGTTGTGAAAGGGATCCTGAAACACTGAGCTAATCAGGCCCTACTCAAGCTATGCTCTCAAACTTAACAGCCACCGAAACCGAGCACCAACATCACCATGGCTGTGCTGCAAACACACCTTCCAAAATCAATACAGTGTTCATCCTGTTTAAAAATAGCTCCTCTCCAACCTATTAAAGCTCCATTTTTAAAGTTGTAGAACTGCAGACACGGGCTGCTTTACCTGAAATACTTCTACTCTTTAATAAAATACAGTGCAAAGAAAAGTTTGCACGACCGTAAAACTTTTTCACATTTTCTTGGAACATACTAAAGACTTACACCTGTTCATTGTTAGTTTGCTTTTTTAGACCAACAGAAACTGCATAACTGTGAGGTGGATGGAAAACATCTCCTACAAAAAAAATACAAAATTCAAGTGTGATGTGTGCAAGTAATCTCCCCCTCTTTATTCTTTTATTTTCTTTTTTGAGCATGTTGCCCCTGTCTGATGCCAAAAGCTTTAGCATAGCTAGGGATGCTCTTTAAAGTTTGTTTTTACCTCAAATCTTGATGTATATATATTTTTAGATATTCCAGAAAAATTTCTTAAAATCAAAACAGAGCATTTCACCGGTCTATAAAAAATGTAAATTTAAGCACAACTGAGTGTGTAACCAGACCTTCCTGCAAATACATTCTTTCTGCTTTAATGGGACATTGTGGATAGATGACAATGAATTATTAATTAATTAAAAGAAGATCTCGTTCTTTGCATTTAATTTCAGAAAGATGGAAATTGTGTTATTATTGATTAAATATAACGTGAAGCAGCCTGAGCTTTGAGTGAGCCATTATAACACATGCAGTCACTGTCCTGCACTTTCGCCTTTTAGAACTCCCAACATGTCTCCTTTCCTTATTTTAATTTATCCGTCTCCATCTATGTTTTACTTTACTATGACACTATCCCTAGGGCATGACACATCTGCCTCCATGCACGTGAGATGCCCCATGTGCATGACTGTAGCTCTCTGGCACAGGTTGCAAGGATCAAGGATTGCATTTGCAACTTACAACCCATTGCATTTGCAAAGGGGAAAGTTGCAACATTTGACAAACTCCTTCAAGCTTACTGTTAATGGTTTTGTTTTATGCTTCAGCATCTCGCAAATTTATGGATGTGTGGGGGATAGGTATGAGTTTCTACCACTATTGTCATTCTAATGTAAATAACCCATTAGAAACTGATGTTGCCACCGTCTTTCCTACTTCGAATGGGGCGTTTGAGTGATTCCACAAATCTGTCAGCCAAATTTTTCAAATAAACACATTAAAAGCTGTTTGCTTCAAAGAGGACGTTCCCTTTTGGAATTAATGACCTTTTTTTTTCTTTTTCCTAATTTGGGATTTTCTGTCAGTTTGACAAATATGCAACAAACCAGCGGAACTTATATTTAAATGCAGATGTTTCCTCTGCCATTAGGTCACCGTTACACCCACTGCCAAATTCCAGTGAGTCTGCACTAATGGAGATTGCTATTTGAGGGCGGAACAGTTCACTCACCCAACCCATTACGTGGGTTGGGATGGCCCTTGATATGGTGGAGCTATGCACACAAGCAGAGGGTTAGTGCTAAGGTGTAGTGTTTGGGTTGATGGGATTGGGCCTGGGTCTCTTTGCTGCACCTCTGATTACTACTCCGTTTGCTTTTGGCCTGTTATACAGATGCTATGGCCATTTTTTGTAGATTTGCAATTGCAATACTTATCTGTTTTTCATTGTTATGATTTTAATTCTGTCAATTAAATTCTGCATAACTCCATCACCAGCCTTTCTTAGATGTATTAGAGTATATGGTGGGTGAATACAAACGCATGCCATTTTTTAATTTTATTTTTAATCTATAAAATAAATCATCCAAAAACTCACATCCACTTCACAGTTCTGCAATATCATGTGTTTCTTCTATCACATGAGCTTCAATAAAAGAATCTCACCAAATGTTTAAAAGTTAAAGGTGTATAAAGACTTTTACAAGGTACTAGAGATAAAAAAATGTCATGCTGGAACATTGGTCTTGCATTGACACAAGTTTTATTTCTACTTCTCTATCACCCTGTGTGAAATACCAGCAGTCTTCTGCATGGATAAACACATCTGTCAAGCACTGTGCTCTTACTCTTCAGCACAGACTCTGTCTGGTTAAAGAGTGCCCTTCAGAACAGCTCGATATGACCGAGTAGCCAATAGATTTTCCCTCGACTCAAGTCAACTGAGGCAAACACTGATACATGCCAGCAGAAGGTTAGATCAGGTGTGTGAGTTAATCCCAAACAGGAAGCAGGGAAGGAAATGACCCACAGGTTGATAGAGGGTGTATGTTTCTGACACAAGTGCGGAAAAGTGAGAGAAAGAAGCAAAGTCCAGCATGAAGTCAGAGAAAGAAAGGCGAAAGCAGATGCAGGAGCAGGAATGTTACATTAAAGAATCAGTAGACAACCAAATATAACGGTAGCCCTTTGACCTTGCATGTCACGGATCATTAGAAAAGGCTCGAAAATATCTTTAAATCTAACAAAGCCTGTTTCTCAGCTTGCATTTTATCACTTAAAAAAACCCTTTTAAATGCTAATTAAAAATGCTCTTGGAAGTGCAGAGCTTGCTGTGTTGTAATTTCCTCATTCAACAAACATTATTTCCTGCCATTTGTGGGTTTTTTTTCTGGATGAGATGACTCACCTACACAAGTCTTTCCATCGCTGTGGAGGACAAACTTCATGTGGCAGGAACATTTAGGGCCATGGTCCGTCTCCTCGCAGATGTGCTGGCAGCCTCCATTGCCGTAGTTGCACGTCACTATCAAAGGAGGCAGGAGTAAACACGAGCTAATTAAAGAGGAGGACACACACAACTTTTTGTTGAATTTTTAACAGTCAGCAAGGAGGTGTCAGGAAGTGGAGAGCGAGTAAATAACATGCAACTCTTTCACTGGGCCATATGCTCTATCGTGTAAACACTGAACTTAGGCTGCACCCAGTGGCATCGTAGTCCAATCCAGTAAGGTTTGTTGCAGAAGGAGGACTTAAATCACAGTAGAAATCATGACAAGCTAGCAATTGTAGAAGAGCTGAATGTTTACAAAGTTCCTGGTGTTGAAGAAACTAAACTTCATTCCCACTTCATTAATCAAACAATGCTAAAATCACAAATTTTGTTGCGTAATAAACCTTATAACTCTTTCTGTGATAAACAGAACAAAATCTGTTCAGTGTTTCATTTCTCGTGATAAACTTTGACCCCTACCCTCATTGGAAACTGAGATTAAACATAGGTTAAAAAGGCAAACATGCATTTTAGCAGTACTATAAATCTAAAACAAGATAACAAACAGCTGGTGTTTATATTTAGTAATACACATTTAATTAGAAATGAAATACATTATAGTAAAAAAAACAACAAAAAGGAATTGTTTTTTTTTTCCAACTACCATTTGGATTGCTTGGCTTTTGCTAAAAGGAGGCGGTTTCACAAGGTTTAGACATATAAAGGTGGACATATTACAAGTCTTCCTCTGTTTTCTATATTTCACACTTCACTGCAATTAACCTGATATGATTTACATTGAATTTAAGTCTAGGTAAGTCTGATGGCAATTTTTTATTTGATCAGGAACTTAGAATTACTGATTTACTGAATAAACCTATTAGGGATCAATATTAGTTTTTTGGTAGATTTAACAAGATTTTCATTTAAAATGTCAAGAAACTTTAGTCTTCAGGAAAAAATAACAACATCATCAAAGATCAAACAAAATGCTTGTCTGAACAAAAGCGCCTTCAGCAACTTTTCTACACAACATAATCAATCTTATTCTCATGTGAAGGAGTTTGTAGCACAAAGTCCCAGAAGTGTTTTGCAACTTTGATAGGTTCCCCTTTGTGTTTTTAGTATGAAAAATGATTTTTATTGTCTCGAAAGCAATTGCTTTACAAGTATATAGCATCCTATGAATGTTCTGAGAGTCAATTATCCCCTAAATACAAACTTTTGCAGAAGATCTCTTACATTTAAGTTTAGAGATGTTCTGTCTACATGTTTTTTTTTGAGTACAGAGACACCATCCAGAAACCTAATGTTTCACTGCAAAAATTTCAAGGGAAGATTTAATACGGATCGTTCACACATATTTCTATATCTAGCCTTTGACAGTTTTTATCTTTCTAGATATCAATATTACAGCCTGTACATAAAAGATAAAAATAAACGTATAAACTCAACAGATCTGTGTCTGCCTGGAATCATGCTTTGCTTACAGAATACCTTCCTAAAAAATTATGGAGAAATAAGATCATTATTTGATTAGAACCAGACAAAAACTACTTAAGATGTCATTATTGTAAATCAAGAATAAGCTTTTCTTTTTTGGCTGAAATGTGAGGTTTGGTAAAACCTACCCTCACCCTTCTGCTTTATCTGGAACTGGGAGCAGCAGTCTAAGTATAGATGCCCACACTTACCTCTCCTCAGACACCTTCTTTCGATGTCTGGGAAGAGAGAATGTCTCGGGTGTTTTCTCTTGGCAAAGCTCGAAATAATCCCAGGCTAAGGGAGAGACATACCCCCTCCAGCGTTGCCATCCCCTGGGCTTCCTATTAGTTGGACCTTCCTAGAAAACCTCCCAAGGGACCAGAAAGAGATGCCTGAGTCACCTCTGCTGAGTCCATTACATTTCGAAGAGCAGCAGCTCTAGTTTGAGCCTTTCCCAGATGGCTGAGCTCCTCACCCTATCACTAAGGAAGAAAGCGCCAGGCCACCCTTTAGAGGAAACAGTGTTTAGCCTTTTTAGATCTAAGATTTTGTTCTTTTAAGACCACAGGTGAGAGCAGTGAGATGGACTGACCAGTAAATTTAGAGCTGAAGCAAAAGGCTCAGCTCCCTGTTCCCCAGAAAGGATCTGTGCAGCATCTACATTACTGCAGCAGCCGTACGGATCCTTCTGTTAAACTCTCACTTCAGGGGGTTGCTATTGGAGGGCCTCACCTTCTGGTGATGTCCCCCACCCCAATTTTATTTTGCACTTTAGACACTCCCATCTACAACATTGTCACAACACACTTCCATGTAGGGCACTTTCTGGGACTTGGCACTTTTCCTCTCGCATTTTAGACATTGAGGGTTCTGTGTTGTTGGGGGGAGTGTGCTGGCACCGCCTTTCTTCTAGAGGGGGGACGGGCTGTGCTGGACCCCCCCCCCTCTTCTTATTACCAGTTTTAACTACACCTGAGAACAACATGCAACGACACCACATTCAGGAAGAAGTAGGGAGAATCGGGGTCTTCTCACACCCCTCTTTTCCGGCTGCCACCCGGAGTCTGGGGCCTGGAGGAAGAGCGAGCCGCCTGGTCCGTGGTCTTGGCTGGGGGCTGTTGCAGGGCCTGGGTGGCCTGCCAGGACCGGGACTATTGCTTTTGCTCTCCCCAAAGGGGGATGGAGGGAGGGGCGCGTGGGCGGGTGAGTTAGAAATGGGGGTATGGGGAAACTCTGGTTGGGTGGCTTGTGCGGGCTCCTGTACTGGGGGGGCTTTTGCTGGGGGTGGTCTGGATTGGGTGCAGGATGGGGAGCTGGGCCAGAAGCAAGAACGAGTTGGGTTGGTGTGGCAGTGTCGCCGCCCCCCTCCCCCCCATCTGGATGTTAGGCTCACTTAG
>JAUZNJ010064934.1:9328-26904 GCA_034780135.1 Jordanella pulchra
TGAAACAAATGACCAGCAGACTCCATGATGTAGGAGGCTTTTGCCCACCTACAAAAGGCTTTCCCTGGCTAGGCAAATTTCAAGGCAAGACAAGGAGATGGACCTCTTGAAATTGTTACAGGTGTCGTGTTCCACGTGAACACACCTTTTAAACATGGCTAAATCAAATAAAAACATTAATAATGGATAGCTAATGGGGGCAAGGCATAGCTGCTTAATGCACTAATGAATCAACCAACGCATACATCACTGACATAACACAAGAAAAAAAAATAACGTTGGCCTAAAAAATTGGCCGACAAATGTATCAGTATATCTTTAATCTGCATACCAAAATTAACATGCTACGAAAGGCCAACCCACAATCGCACAAATCCCTGAACACACCATCCCCACAGTAAAAACATAGTGGTGGCAGAGTGGTGTTGAGAAGATGCCTCTCTTCAAAATGAACAGGGAAACTGGTCAGAGTATAGAGAATACATGATTATTCCTAGAAGACAACCTTTAGTGGCTGTCAAAGACATTCCCACAAACAAACAGCCAGGGCTACAATGGGTTGGTATCTCTGGCTGTCTCTTATCCTCCTGTTTGCTTAAAGCTCCCCAATCATGTTAAGTAGGTCAGTGTGCTGCACAGACCTGCGCTTACAGCCACAATTTTTAGCTTTTGCACCCTTTTTAATTTAGTTCTTTAATGCTATATTTTTTAAACATTGTCAGGCACTGATAAATTCTGCTCTAAATGTTATATTAAAGTAGTATCTGCACCAGTGTTTGGAGGGATCAGACATCAGCCAGTCCGGATTGCGAAGCATTACAAAAAAATGCAATTTTAAGAACTGGCTTTAGAACACAGCACTGGAACCCATTTAGAGAGGATACCTCCTCTGTCTCCTCACTCTGCTCATGTCTATTCTTTGTTGTGTGATATTTATGAATTCTTCTTAGGATCTCCATGTATTGTTTCTTTATAGAATAAAGTGGATCCATTAAGTTTTTCTAATAATCTATTAAAAATTGTATTTTCTCTTCTTACAGGGTGGGAAGATTCCTATTCGCTGGACAGCCCCTGAGGCAATTGCATACAGGAAATTCACCTCTGCTAGCGATGTGTGGAGTTATGGGATTGTCATGTGGGAGGTTATGTCATACGGAGAAAGACCCTACTGGGATATGTCCAATCAAGACGTGAGTTTGGTTTAAAAAAAATCTCCTACAGATACATGTGTTGGGTCTAAAACAACAGCAGAGCTGCATGTGCCCACTCATTTGCACAGGCAACATATGTGCGCACAACCCCTCAGTGACCTCTTAAGGCTCCTCCCTTCTTTTGGTTATTAGTCTGCCTATCTCAAAGACTACAGGGGTAGGAGAGGAGGGAAGATGAGGATGAGTGGGAAGGAGAGGAGAAGACGTTTGATGTTTAATTGAAAGCGTTATGCAGGATTTTCTCTGATCTGCACAAGAAAGTGCAGGCTTGAACGTTCCTTCTCTAAGCTGTCTCCTTCTGTTTCCTATTCTCCCCCTCTCCCTTTCAATTTCTAGTCTTCTCTTGTCTCTCTAAAATGCAGCTTTTGTCTCTATTCTTTTTTTTTTGCCTTTCGTCCACCCTCTCCTTCATTTTCCCTTCTTGGTATATGATCTCTGCACCCTCCTAGTGTAAAAAGAAGTCATTCCCCCTCTCAGCCGGCAGTGATGGTTTGATGCAGGGCTTTCTGTCTTGCACTTTAGTTGAAAAGTATGCATGTATGCATGTGCTTTCATGCATCCATCTGTATTGGAGTGTTTTCATGTATGTCTTTTGTCTGAATTTAGCCAAAATAAAGGCTGGTATTAACTCAACAAATCAATTCCCAGAAGTGTCTTGCATTGGGAGAGCGCGGCTGAAAACTCCTGCCTGCTCTTCACTGCAGGCTCCAACGAAAGAGCTGGGGTTTATTTATTATTCATCTAACTCTGTTTTCCCTTTAAGAAAAAAAAAGAATACTATGATTCAGTGCTGCATCTTCTAAGTTGCAGAAATGAATAACTGGGCTATGCGGCATTTGAAATAAACAAGTAATCTTTTAATGCTGTGCTGCATGCTCAAAGGGGCTGTTTGCAGCTTCATGGAGTTTAGAGTAAGGTCAGATAGAGAGCAACAGAACATCTTTAGATCAGCCATATAAGTTTGACATATTGCCCGACATATTATCAGAAAGCTCTCAGTGTTGCCAACATATCAGTTTTGAGTAAGCAAAATGAGTTTTTTTCACTCTTAACAAGGAGCTATTGCCATTAGTCAGCTCCTTATTCTAAAGGACTCATACAAGGGCCACTCCTAGAGTACCAGCTCCTCCCAGCTGCAGTGAGAGCAGGCAATGTGCATCTACCTGCATCTGAATGGTAAATAACTTAAAAATGTAAATAATCTGAAATCATTATTATTTGAATAAATTCCTACACTAATATAAATTGTTTAATTTGACCCCTTTAGCCACACTTATTCACTTGCTTCAGCTGCATGTTTACTGTACCTTGTTTGCTTTCTGTTGTCAATTCGGTTAAAAACATTAGATAATAATATATATGTCATTAAATACAACATTAAAACAAATACCAGTGTCTTTTTATGCTCTCTCTGAAAATCACAACTTATATAAGATTACAGAAATCAATAGATTTTCTTGAACTGCTATAAATATACTTTTTGTCTCCAGTTTCTCATTACTGCAGTATCCATCAAAATTATATGCAAATGGAAAATTCTGCAAATCTGTTGATGTCAAAACACAACTCGTTACAGCACGTGACGGTCAAAAGCTGCTTAGTTAGCAACACTGCATAACTTTTGACTCAAATATTCGCCTAATTTGAGCTGTAATAAGGGATTTTTTAGGTGAATATGTAGCACTTGGTGAGTAAAGAAGCTCTTTGTCGGCTGATCTTCTTAATAATTTGCCTATGCCTTACTTGAGAGGGTGGATCTGTCTGATCCAACTCTCTGCCATAAACCTGCACTCTTGGTTGATGTGATCTAGAGTCTATAGCAGTTTGAGCTCCGCTTAATCAGGAGACCTAACTAAGTCAAATTTGCTGTTAGACAGCAAAACAGATCTGATCCTTACCTGATCATACATGTTTTTTTATATTTTTTTTTTATGTAGGATTTAATCTAGAGAGCTGAATGCTGCCTTGAATTTACCATTTCTTTTTTGTTTGCCCACAATTACCTGGTGCCACACCAAACATCTTATGGGGAAAATTATAAACAAGTGTCTCTGGAACAGATTAAACATGCTGCCAATATTTTTCAGCTGATTCTTACAGCCAATATAGAATTATCTTCCTCCATATTTACATTATTAAAAAGCTAAAACAATGGTTATATAAATTTGTGTTTAAACGAAGACTAATCAGTTAGTAACAGATCCAACTAAAGATAATAATGAATAGCAAATTGAAAGAGCAATAATTTATGCATTTTACATGATCACAAGTCCCGACTGCTGAATGCACCCAACATTTTCTTGCTGGGCCCTTCTTTTTTTGTTTGTACCCCCTCAATTACTTTTTCAACAGTGAAACAAGGAAAAGGCAATAGCAGCAGATTAAAAAAATTGCAGTAAGAAAAATCTAGAATCTACATTAAATCGCTGACACGACCACAAAATGTGTCATTTATTCAATTCATTTCTACCAAGTCCTCTACCAGCCGTTTTGGGGCCTGCCCCCCAGCTTTGGAACAACTACACTAAAGAATTGGGAAACACGTACACGTTTTGCCCAGTGCAAGATTAAAACACTAATAATGGCCAAAAATATATTTCAACCAATGTATATGTCTATCTCTAGTCTGGACATTATAGACCCCTTCACAGATTGTAAACAGTGTGACATATTTCAGTGGGTGGGGCTTAGCTGGAGGCAAAACGTCTTAAACACTAGTTGGCCTGTTTTAAAAAGTATATTGTAGGAATGGACATGGAAAATTCACATTTTAGTGATTTTGTTAGTACACTCACCCACCAAGATGGAGAATGTTGCTTTAAAAAGTTGACCCTGACTGATGGGACTCCTTACACCAACCCCTACAGTCTTAGTCACTGGGTGGAGGATTTGACTGGACTACCCACTGTGCAATGGCCACACCTTTACACTTACATCATCAGGAAACCGAGCACATATACGAAGGAAAAATTGAAAATTTATGAATCGTTAGAAGTCTATAACTATCTCTTGAATGGACATGTTCAAGATTTAAACATACAATTAGCGTTGAGTTAGTTAAAGGTTAGCATTAGCACTGGTAATTTCAACTGAGATTGCCCAAATTACCTTAAAGTTATCTGGGATTAAATTGAGAATATATCTCATAAATCTTACTTGCGACAAGTGTGCGCTGCAAATGTGAGCATTATTGATGATGTTTTCAGTCCTGTCCTTTTGTCTAATTGCATTTAGCCAAAGCTGTCCATGTTATTTCTGTCTGGCAGGGGATGGTATGTGATAAAACTTTAATTCTCAATTCTGTCTTTTTTTTAACAGCGGTCACTTCCAGCTTCACTTTATTTTGCCTCCAGTTTATCACATGACGCCACAGTCACACAGGCAATGAAGGGGTCTATAGGACCCTTTTTAACTATCCTGTTTTTGGTGTCAAAGAACACAGGATAAGGAAGAAAATCACTAACAAAATGTAGTGTGATAATTAACCAAACTTCAAACACATCATTGATTGTATTAACTTCAGTAAAGTTTGCAACTGGGACTTTGTATCAGAAAATTATCTATAATTTCTCACACTGACACAAAATTCTGATCATCACTAATGCTGTTTGTAGAAAACAACCATCATGTGTCTCTGTCTCTTTCATTTGTTGGCAGGTTATAAAAGCAGTAGAAGAGAGCTACAGGTTGCCTGGCCCAATGGACTGTCCAGAGGCCCTCTACCACCTGATGATGGACTGCTGGCAGAGGGAACGCAGCAGTCGACCGAAGTTTGATGAAATTGTTTGTCTACTTGACAAGTTTATTCGCAACCCCAGTTCATTAAAAAAGCTGGTCAACTCTTCACACAGGTATGGCAAGACTAGAAGTAAACAGTTCTTAAAAATGTCTTTCACAATCACAAGTTGGTTCATAAATAGAACAAATGATTAAATCTGCTCTGACATGTTATGCCCTTCAATAAACACATTAGAAATTCCAAATGTCTCAATTATTTCATGGTATTTTCCACTATGTATGTTTAATCCATCTCTATATAATGATAAAAAGTTGCTTATTAGTGCCATCCAGACACCTGGTGGGTTTTCTTTCTTTGTAATGATCTCAAGTGGAGTCTGACATGCATACAAATTGGAGCATGGTTAATAAATTAGTGCCATGTCTAATATACAATGACATATGACAGCTGTCAAGATTAAAGGCCGTCCAATAAGCCCAGACCTTTTTCCACACCAGCCCTCTCTTCCTGCTGTAGCATGGAAAATGTTGTTACCTACTGTGAATGTTTCATTTGATTGCATGGGGAGCTCTATTTGTCAGCACCAAGAGTGAGCTGAATGACAAAGACTTTTGAGGGGAAAGGCATTTGCAGCTCTGTGTGATGGTGCATGGCTTGCATTATCTGTGAAGCCTCACAGGTAACTGTCAGGATTGATGGGTTGAGCTTTGAGCTGTATGTGTGTGTCCAGGTCATATGATTCATAATAAGTGTATGAAACGCATCCTTTTGTCTACTTTTACCAAATTGTGTTTAAAACAATTTATATGACTTTCTCTCTTTTTGGCTGTAAGCACTTTGGCATCATATACTTAAGTGTAGTTTATGTGATAATTATTTGATGGAAATGTTCTTTGTAATAGAAATAAAAGTGTTCCTTTAATGTTTCTTTTTTATTACCTTCATCTATGTGCTAGGGTTTCCAACTTGTTAGTGGAGCATGCCAGTGTCGAAGGAGACTGCAGCGCTCGAGGAAAGACTGTCGGAGAATGGCTTGACTCGATCAAAATGGGCCGTTACACAGAGCTCTTCATGGAGGGAGGCTACTCTTCGCTTGAAACAGTAACTCAAATGACTTCAGAGTAAGACGATCTGCATATTCTAAAGCAATGTTAGTTATTTTGGCTTGTTTGTTTATGGTTTTTTTGGGGGGTTTGGGAATTTAGGTTTTTATTTATCTGTTTGCTGTTTTGCAGGGACCTTCGAAGAGTAGGTGTAAATCTGGCAGGACATCAGAAAAAAATTATCACAAGTATTCAGGAGATGAGAGTCCATATGAACAGCACCAACTCTACTCTAAACATCTGATGCATGCACACACATCAGGCATCCATATGCGTACGTGAGTGAAGACCAATGTATGGACCTAGCATGGAGTCAAAGAACTGTTGGACCTAGAACAGCATAGCACTTTTTTGGAGACAAAGAAACCCTAAGTTCTATGGTTTTTCACTTGATGATTTTTGGTGAGTTGTATTTGTGGAATTCGTTGAGATATATGACACTGCAAGGCTAAAACCAAACTGAAGTGAACTGGACTGAATGGTGCTATGCGAAGGACCGAAGAAAGCAAACAAAGCTGAGTCTAAGGGATTTTTCTCAACCCTACTTTTCCCAATTTCTGGATTCTTGCATTATTTGTACTGTTAATATTCTCTTAGATCAAACTAGAAATGATTTTGCCCCTTTTTGGCTTTACCACATTGGAAGTTTTCTTAAAGCGGGCTCAAAACGAAATTTCTTAATCTGTCAGCAGGTGAGACGAGCCAACCTGGTCTGAACAGAACATTCACTAGCCGTAGTTTTTGACATACACTACCTTTACAAGTCAGTGAATTGAAAAAAAAAATCTCAGGTGGGGTAAAAACTGATGGTGCGAGAACATAATTATTAGCGTGAGCTGTTGGTTTGGCATATGGGACTTATTTGTCTTTGCGAGGTCTCAAAACTACATCAACTGTCTTGTTTTATAAATCTTGACTTTCATATACTATCATTCAACAAATCAGTAAAACAAATAGTCATGGCTATAAGATGATAAACCTTATAAGTTCTAAGTAAGGCTATTACATAGGCAACGGGAGCTGTCACATGTGGATACTCTAGAAATGTTCCTTTGCCTGAATGTAGAACATTTGTAGAATGTGGCAATATACCTTATGCTCCTTGAAACCAGCCACTGAATGATCCCAGGGATTGCTAAACATTTAGCTGACAAGCCTGAAAGTCTGTACAACCATAGTTTCCTACAAATATTGTCTCTTTATCAACATCCACCCAAATTGCTCTAATCTTCAAATTAAATCAAATACCAGGCCGATGCATGCTTTTATGAAATGTTCACTTAAACATGACAAACATTTTTTTTTTTTGGAGGAACCAACATGCACCATTTGCATACAGTCAAATCATTGTGCTACATTTTAAAGACAAAGCAGAACATTTGCTCTTTGTGTCATTGTTTGTTCTTATAAGTAACAGAGAAAATTCACTCCTAGTAAAACAAAGGCAGAGTGATTATTCATTCCTTTTAAGCGTTTCATGGGATAGTTTGTGTTAATACTGCTTGTTAAAATCTGTGTTATTTTTTTTTTCTCTCAACAGTTTCTAATCAACCTAAAGGAAACTTTTTTGTACTCGTTCTGATACTTTTACAAGAATGCGAAGCAGCCTTCACTGGGGATTTAGCGGTCTTTGCAAGCCTTCACTTAGAAACAGTAACCTTCAGGTACCACAGAAAAACCCTCAAAGATCAGTTCAGTTCAACACGCCTCAGAGTATCTCTTCAATGCTTGTGTGCCACACCACAACCAACCTCACTCAGACAGGACTGCTGTAAAAAGAAAAAAAAAAAGGAAAACAAAAGAACGTGGCAATATCGATAAACTTGATAATCAACCTTTTTATATGTACTTGTTAAAATAATTTATGTGGAAAGTTTGTTTCTTTATTGTACTTACTCATGGACCACTGAGCAGCTCCACCTACATGTAATTTATGTAAATAATGTATTATACAGTTAAAGCAGGGAACATTGTTCTTTTGTCCATTATGATGACGACAACTTGACATGATTATGCTTCTCAGAGTAGGTACATGGCGATAGATACTATGAAGCTGCCTTTCTGCCTGGATTTCCTGGTGGGGGGGTATTGGCACATGTATCTCCTAATGAGGGTTTCAAAAAGGACTTGCAGACAAAAGATTTATTAATTTTTTTGTTGGTTGTGTTTATAGTTGCAATAGAAGGCAGAGGAATATTATTACAGGGCCCATACCTTTGCTTTTGCAAGTGCTTAATAGGTATGCACATGGACTGATAGACTATTCCTCTGTAGTATAGTTAAAAATTAAATGATGTCAGTAATTGGTTAAGCCTTTGCTTTGCTTCTCTTCAGGATGGAATAAGTTCATTGTGAATATTACTAAAACTTGACCCTTTGACTGCAGTGTCTGCATCAGCAGAAAGTATTCAAACTATATATATGTTTGTAGATGACTTGCTTCTGTATTTCTTTGTCCATTTACTGTGAAACTTTGGTGTAAAGTTCAGAGAAATAGTCCCTATTGTTCAGAGGTGATTTTAACCTGACCATATGAAAGCACAGAAGAAGAATGTAAGGTTTCAAATAGATGCAACACTTTTTGAAGAGCATGTTCAGCTTTTAGACACTTAAACCTGTGCTCACAAAGCAACAGAAGTCAAGTGTTGATACAAGAAACGGAGGACTTGCTACTGTAAAAGTCTAATTTGACTGAATGTAAGAGGGTTTATTTCATATTTGAAGTTCAGTAAGGGTTAGTAGTTTTTTCAGAAATTGAAAGTGGTTCAAGTTAAGGTTTACTTACAGGAAGCATAGCATCTGCATAGCCTCTTTACAGATGTGTAATTTTTTTCTCGTAAAGTTAATGTCTTTCATTACAGTTTTAATTTATTAGAATATTTCAATTTTTGTTTTTTAAGTTTTTATCTGAAAAGTTTTTCTTTTAATATCCACAGTTAAAAAAAAATAATTTCAGCAAATACAGAAATGCAGTAAACACCCATAGACCTCTGTGGCTATGCAGATTTGTTTATTATAATTCATGAATTAACAGGAGTTTTGATTATCTTCAATCAAATGTAATGTTTCAAGCTGTTGTACAACCACTCTTTTCGGCTGAATTTTTTATTTAAATCCCACGCGTGGTGCATGAACAATTGGTGAAGAATACAGCCTTATAAGTGCCTCGCATCTTTTAAGCACTGTTGTTTCCTCTCCTGTCAAAATACTATGTTCTAACTGTGCCCCAACTTTAACAATAGTCATTCTTTGCCAACAATGTCTAGAGGCAATAAGAAGAATGTCAGACAATGTGTATGTTGGAACTATTTTAATTTGCACTTTATGGGGAATTTCTCTTTTGTTTGACTGCAATTTCTATAGGTTACCTACCTTTTAAGTTCTTTTCTTGATTATTTACTTTGCAATCTATTTCCTAATGATGATTATATCACTCCATACTGTCAATGCTTCCCTTCACATACCAGTTGACTGCTAAGCACAAAGAGTTGGCAATATTTTTCAAAGAAATTAAAGCTATGGAACTGTTAATATATAGAGCGCCATTTTCTTGTGTATGGCACAACACAGGCTCAAGATACAGGCACAGGGTTTTGCAAAAACCTTTTTGGACAGTATATGGATTGTGACTTTTTATAAAAGATCATTACCACAAGTTCTTGATGTCAACAAACCTCTTCCAGGCATTTTGTCTCATCCACTGTTCTTATCAGGGCTGTTGGTCTAGAATTAATCTTTTGTAGTCACATAGTTGCTGGAAGACAAAAAGATACAAATCCAGGAACTGTTCAAATATCAGATTTGAGTATTTTTTTTCACATGGATTTCCAATTGTCACATATTTACCTTGAATTTATTCTACCTAAAGAGGTGGCTGACTAGATTCTGATAAATGTGTAGCAGCAATAATAATGAATAAATATCAAGAAAATGCTATTTGTATTAAGGAAACATCAGAATATAACAACAATAACATTGCACTTACATCTGAAGAGTTTTATTACTTGAACACCTTCAACAAAACAATTTCTAAAAGCATCTTTAATAACAGTGTAACGTTACATCAGGGGACAGGGTTATTGTAGCACCAGTACAAGTATTGTTTCTGTTTTATGGCTGCATTGACTTGCTTCTCGATGGTTCCCTTTATAATGAATTCTCTATCAGCTGAATCTTAAAAATGAAATAGTAAATAAGTGAGAGGCTTGGTTAAACCTGTTTATGTTTGCATGAATTTTAGGAAAAAAATCAAATTGGACTAAACGTTTTTAGCGCCCAACTTTGTCACTGCAACTACTAATGAGGTGGGGGCAATCGTAGTAGTTTGTGCAATGTAATGAAGTCATTTGGTTACAAAATGAATAAATAACACTGTTGATTGTGAATGGACAAAGTTTTTGGGAAATTGACGTCTAATTAAAAATGGGTAATACAGTTCTGCAAATTTATTTATTGTCCTCAAGAAGTGGTACACAAGTATGTTCTATGTGGTCATTGGGGAAAAATCCAGCTTTTTTCCAACTGTACAAAAACAGGTATGCGCTCATTTTATTGCAGATCATCAATTCATATTATCAGTAACTCATGCATTATGGTTCAGAACAACTGAGTATTGTGATTCATTGAAGCACAGTTAAAAAAATATACTTGGCTATTGATGTGCTATTGGTTTGTCTTCAAAATTGTATTGTGTAATATGTTTGTGTTGATGTTTTTGTAGTGTCTTATCAAATTCTATATTTTTGCAATAAAACCTGGAAAAATTAACCTTATTTAATGTAACCATCCATGTCTAAAAACGCATTGCTGTTGTTTGTTAATAATTGTTTAAATAATTGATGCTTAAAAATTATAAAAAGGAAAATATCCCCAAAGCTGGGAGTTTATTGCAAACATACATTCTCTTTATTTATCTGTTGAAAACTGGTTTGCAATGAAAAGCCAAGTCCTTTTAGCTTAACTAGCTGGAGTGAGTTAGTTTGAGTTGGATTCCACAAAGGGCAATTTGACAACCTTTTTAGGGATTTAAACAGTGTTTAGTTTAAAGGATACAAAATGTTGTGATCAAACATATATTTTGTTATCCTACACTAATTGTGTTCCGATGGAATCTAGTGAAGTCTGGATTTTTAAAGTTAAAACTTTCTATATATTGATGCAAAACAATTCCCTTAAAGTCAGTAGTCTATGCTAAATTAAGTAGTTTTACTACAGTAAAAATTTTATTGGAGAACTTTTGTATCTGTTTTTTTTATATAGCTTTGGACTGTTGATAATTTTGCCTTGGATTTCTATTGTAATGTTAAAGATATTAGACACTTCAATACATTTTTCACTAGTATTTCTGGCTATGTAGTAGTCATTAAGTATATTATTGGTTGCCTGTTTTAGGATCTAAAAGCTATATCTAGGTTTTACTAACATTTTTGGACATGTTGATTAGTGTGGCTAGATATACATTACAAATCCCACTGTCTGTGTTCGTGTATAATTGTAACTGAATTTTTGTGATGTTTTTAGTGATAGTTTACAGAACATTTTTAGAAACGTGAAATCAAAGTAAATTTGCAGAAAATGTCAAATTTGCCGTGATGGAAGCAAATGACAAGATGTCCACTGTAGCTGACCTCAGACATTGAAAACAATTTAAGCTTTAAATTATTACATCAGTCAGACAATTTGAAAATTGTATTCTATTTTTTTTCAGCTTAGTGTTTTTAAGTTAATCTTCCAAAATCACCAAACGCCGGTTCATCTGGCAGGCTCAACAAATGGAATCACAAATGTGTTTTTGTACAAAACAGCACCATAGGTAACAATGGTCTGTTATAAGATTGCAAAAATGTGCTAATATAGTGTGTTATACCCCTCTATATTATTACAGAGCTCATTTTGGCCTCTTTTCATAGCCCTTTTTTTTCTTCCAAGGGTATGCACAAGAATTTGACTTTTATGAATGCATTTTTTATGATTCAGTTACCATCTTTTCCCAGTCTCTTACAATATGGGTTAAAAACGGTTGCACAAGCTGCAACGCTTACCAACTGCACTGCAGGTAAGTCCCTGACTGTTGGAATCTCCCCTTTTGGTGGAACAGTTGCAGGTGTTTTGATGGCAAAAAGGGCTTATGTTAACACCCATGATGCAAACCAAAGAGGAGAACCAATTGTGAAGAGCTTTTCTGGTTTGACAAAGAGCCCATGTGGAAAAAAACAAACCAAGCCACTTTCACACAGAAGGTATCTGGCAGGTGTTAGCTGATGTTCAACACCAACATACATGTTCATGTGTTAACATGATGACACCTAAAAAATGTTTTTTGAGTTGAATTGAACATTGCACAAGTTTATTTTTTTTTCCCATTTATGCCCTTACAATTACTCAATGTGTAAAACTTGTTTTCCTTTATTCACCACAGTTGCCCCCATAGGCTTGTTTTCATCAGTTTGTGAAAAAGGGATTCTGGTCGTACTCTTGGGTTGCCCATGGGCGTGATGTGGAGTGCTCTCTCGTTCATCTGTCTACTTTTTTGATTGAATCTTCAACGCCATTATTGTATTAGCAAGAACAACTGTGAAACTGTTTTTGAAGACTGATAAACAGACAAGCCACAAGTGCACCCCAAAGCCTATCACAGACTCCACACAAGAAAAGAAGTACAACTTTTGTCTGGTGGCATGAAGGGGTCAAACTGAAGAGACAGAGGATAAATATTGTTATAGTTAACATAATGTGCTGTGATATTGTATTGTGTTAGCCTTCTCTTAATAACTATTTTATAATTTAATTATATGATGTTGTTACCTCAGAAGACGATATACCTCTAAACAAAAGACCTGCAGAATCACATATGAGACACTTTTCCCCTTCTCCCGTGTACTTGCACAACAGAGATGTTATTTCAAACTGATACCAGAAGAGGCAACTTCTGCCTAAAACCAGAACTTGCACTATTCTCCTTTAATTATCACTAATATCTCTCACCTGGATGAAAAACCTAGTATTTTTCAGCTTTTTAGTTTCAAAGCTGGATTAAGCTACTCAAGCTAAAGCTCATCAAATTTCAGTCAACAGAGAATTTATTTGTGCATTTCTAGTTTTTAAGATTGCTGCTCAAATAAGCTACCAAAAGTTGCCCTTTTGTTTTCCTTAAGACCTTGAGGAAAATATTTAATAATTTGAAGTGATACAAACAAAAACAGAAGTTAATAGTTCAAATGGCTCTGCTAGAATATGGTTATTAGAATACCTCTTATCGAAAGAAAAATCCCAGGTCAAACGCTTTGATTCTAGCAAAAAGAAAACTTGAATGAGATTACTGAAACCAAAATGCTATGGAAAAAAGGAATCTAAAAACATTTCCAAGCAATACAATTCGACATGGTTTGTTGATTTATACAGAATAACAAGGGAGCTACTTCTGTTTTTTTCCCTTCTTTTAATAGGAAGATTGGATAACATAGAAAGGGATAGTCATGAGTGAATGAATAGAAAGTTTTTGATTCTGTGAAAAAAAACACCCTTATAAATGTTATCATATATGTAATTTCTATTTGCCATGGACGCACTGTTGTGGTACCTCGGCAGTGGTGCAGTACACATAAACCAGGGAGGAGGTAGTTCATTGGTAGGTCAGAGTGATATTGACTTAAGGAGTTCTGTGAAAGGCTGGGTTCTTTTTTAAAATCTGATGATGCAAGTCCTGGTAACGTCTGCTGGATGCAGTGAAAATAACTGCTGATGTTGGAATCATTCATCTGCTAAGGTTATCTAGTCTGCATGTAATAGCCAACAATGGGACGGTTTTGGAAACAATAAACACTTGACAATAGCTCATTTTGTGAGCTTCAGCTTTAAATAAAAAAATATAATTCTTTTTGGAAATGTCTAATTTCTTTTTTTCTTCTTTTGTAGATGTATCTGCAAACCTGACATAAAGATGGTTACCCTTGAACAGAAGGTTTCCATTTTAATCTCTGAGCTGGCACATTTAATTTAATTTCAGTCAATTAACTCCAGCTTTAAACATGTATCTTTGATGTTTGCAGTCGCACTGAAATATGTGTGAAGGTGACATTCAAGCCCAACCAGTATCACAGCAGTTTATATGCAAATATCGGCCTTCCATTGTTGTGTACGTGTGCAAATGTATGTATGTGTGATATGTCAAATCAAACCAAGCTGATCTCTGGGGTAATCCACTGCCTGGGTGGCTTAAGGTTATTGTTATACCCAGACAAAAAAAGTGTTGGAAAGTGTGAAATTAGCCGTCATAAAATCTGCATGGTTATTACCAAAACCTCTATATCAGCGGCTTGAGGAAAGTCCTGAATGGGAAGAAGGTTGAAATTGTGTAGGGGCCATATTCCCACTGGTGCTGACTGGGGCTGTTGATGGATGGATGCATGGATGGATGGATGGATGGATGGAAAGGTTTTGAACTGTGCTGGCTTAGTCTAACTCTGTATACATTGATGTTTTACTAACTTTTGTTTTTGTTAATAACACTTTTTTTTTTTAAACCATCCAAGTCTACCTGGCCATTATACACTCTTGCTTCCCCATAAATACATGACATTTAGTATGTGACTCTATTAGGTCCAACTGGCTGTCTCTCTGTTTTCCTTTACATTCCGCTGAAGGCTGCCACAGTGTCTGACTAAAGTCATGTGTCCCAAGGCATAATAAAGTAATTTTCTCTTGAAAAGGTGTCAATGGTCGAAGTGTCCCCTGGGTCATTTGGAAATCATTGCAGAGGTGCCTCTTTAATCATCATGAATGACCTTCAGCAGAACCTTAACTGTCACTTTCGGTGGCATTGTCTGGGTGTCTGTGAATTTATGAGGTAAAATTGCAGCCTTCCCTTCAGGTTAATACCAACAATTGGTTATAAATAATTATGTAGCATGTGCATCTCTATCTGTGCTTCTTCCTGTTTGATTTATTGTTGTTAATTACGATTTAATTGCCCTTTTATAGTGATGACTATAGCAGTCGGTGACACAAAAGGAACCAATAGTGAAGGACTTGAAGGGGGCTTGTGGTTATTTTGTGAAGGATTGCTTGAACATTCTCAAATTATAGCCTAGAGTATCCTAAATAAACAAAGTGTTTGATTCTTTAGTGCAGAATTTTATTGTTCAGGTAAAACATGAATCTAGTTCTCACGCTTGAGAAAAATTATTGCCCTGCTGTGTAAGCTTAAATTCTCTTCTTGTTGATCTCCTAATGACATTGAAGTAGTAGCTCCTTTGTATACAGGAGCTGGTGGATAGGGAAGGTGGTCAACAAGATAAACTCCAGGTGTGTCACAAACATTGGTGAAGAGTGGAAAATCTCGACTTTCCTGCTAGAGGTCCTCTGCAGTGTTGTGATGAGCTAATGAGCTTTAGGTAAAAGAATAAACAGCTTGAGATGTAAATCATTCTCACTCCAAATCAAACATGGCACCACCACCGTCTTCACATGATCTAACTAACTGTCAGCAACAATTGCTTTTAAAAAGTAAACTCTCAAGATGTCAGTTGCTATAGAGAAAGTCCTACTTACTGATGATTGGAACATTTCATCAGTTGGTTTTTAATTCTCATCCCAGTTGTTTTTAGGAATGCTAATGTGTTTAGTCTGTCATTAGTATATAATTATTTTATACTGATGTTAAGATTGGCAGTGTTTTACCTATTTTTCCAAGCATATTTGCAAACTTATTTAATTATTGTTATTGAAATTTAAAATGATCCATAAATGTGTGATTCAAAATTGTTTCATTAGATGGTGAAAGAATATGAGAATTACACAGGTGAGTGCTATATATATGTTTGTGTTTGAACAATTTCCTACTTGTATATCCATAAGTTATGTTAATGTTACCTCTACTTCCTGGTGTCTGGGTTGCCCAGTTGTATTTTTTCCACTCATTCTCTATGCAGATAGAGGCCCAAGGTGTATAGAAAGATAAGGCTTTTCCCATCTGCATTCTAACCACACTCAACAGCTATTAAGCTGTTACTCCAGGTCTGACCTGGACCAAATAAGCTGCTGGTAAATAGCCTTATCCATTCAGCTGCTGATCCGAGAAGCCTGCCATGAGAGGGCTGTGTGATGTCAAGTGGCTGGCAAGGACTCACATTTTAGATACGCACAGACACACACACAAAACCTCACCAGGGTAGCCGTCTGGCAGGTCTTTGTGTAACACTGGTGATAACTCCACTAACACACACACAGACACACGTTACTGTTTTTTTTTTTTCCTCTTGCCCAGGGTATCTGTCTCCTTCATACAAAGCCATCCAAGGGGATATATTTGTCACCTACCCAGATGTTTTTCCAAGGTTCTTTATCCTAGGCAGTCAATCATTTTAGGAGAAATCCTCCTTAATATGAAATCCCTTTGGTGTAATGTCTGTGTGCACACACATGTTCCATCATGTGTATGGGCATTCATGCGTGTGGAAGGTCATTCAAGGTGATAGGAAACCACCGTTAGCCTAAGACACAGGAAGGCAATATACTAATAACCGTTATAATATTTTGCCCACACTGCACTCACACCACAATTGCTGCCCTAATAACATCTGTCACTTTGACACAAATTGATTTGAAGATACCTTCCTCATCCCCAACACCTCATGGGTCATTTATTCATGTAGAAAATTGTGACCTACAATC
Source organism: Jordanella pulchra (assembly GCA_034780135.1). Lineage (NCBI taxonomy): Eukaryota > Metazoa > Chordata > Actinopteri > Cyprinodontiformes > Cyprinodontidae > Jordanella > Jordanella pulchra. The sequence goes on from JAUZNJ010064934.1 coordinate 26,053, forward strand.
ATACTGAAGGAGTATTTGACTTTCTAGCTCGGAAAACCCACTTTATTGGAAATGTCAACATTTTCATTTATTACACACGTAGTGTCATTAAAAAAAATTACATTTTGAGCCTTATCAAGGACTTTTTCTAAACAATAATTGATGTCTGATTTCTGAAACAAACTAAAACATGCTTTCTTTTGCCTGATTACAGCAAGAAACATAAAGCTGTTAACATGATGTGCTATGATATTTACTGTATTCATGAATAATTTAAAAACATATATTAGCTAAAAATGTTGGGTGACTAATTTTTTCTTAAGTACTTTTCATGTCGTCAATAAATCAACTATTTTATGCCAAAACCTAAAGCTCCTTTGATACTTTTCCTTACTGCCACATAGTGTGGCATGTTAAAACCAAATTTTATATTAGCGTTAACAAGAATTTATTAACTAAATCAAGTAAAAAATCAAGGTCTTTCTATCACACAGTATATTAGGCTTGTTGCTTTGTGTGGCATGGGATGAAGTGAAGTATGTAAAATGTAAAGGGTTTTTATTTATAGACAAAATACATTAGCTCTTAAAAGTTCAATTGCTTGTGTTAAACGTTGTTTTAAAAATATGAATGAATGTAATTTTTATAAATAATTTTAAAATCTTTTCTACATGAAAAGCATTTATCCTGTAAAGCTCAAGTAAAAAACAACTGTATGTAAATATAAGTACATGTTTTATGGAAGTGTGTGTGTCTGTGTGTGTGTCATATTATTATAAGTAATTGTGTAGTGCAGGTATACAACCCCTGGCAAAAAGTATGGAATCACCAGTCTTGGATGAGCACTCATTCAGACATTTCATGCTGTAAAAC
>JAUZNJ010064945.1:0-26903 GCA_034780135.1 Jordanella pulchra
AGGAGCGAGTCAGGAAACATTTTCCTCCACCAGCATCACGTCGTGACCTGGACACTATCCTACAAGAAGAATGGCTTCAAATCCCTCTGACCACTGTGTAGGACTTGAATATGTCATTCCCAGGATGGATTGATGCTGTATTGGCCGCAAAAGGAGGCCCTACACCATACTAATAAGTTGTTGTGGTCTAAAACCAGGTGATCGAGCTTCATTGTTCAACCCCTGTATTTGCTTTTTGATTTGGGGAATCCAGATATCTTCATAATCTAAGCAGACGCTGTAAATACTCATATTCATTATTATTTTTGAGTATTTTCTGCAAAGTTTGCGGCTTGGTAGGGAAGCGGAAGCTTTTTAAATGAGTGGTTAGCCCATAGAAACAATCAGATGCAGTAACCTCTTCTTAACCCGGGGAGGGGGCCATAAAAGCAGGATTTCAACAAATATTCAGTAATTTGTGAAAATAATGTCTGTGTGATTTAGACAGCACCACAAAACATCTCTTTATACAGTTTAAAAACAGTTGACTTAATGTTCATCTTCTTTATTTCCTCCCAGGTTCTGAATCCCTTTTACATCTTCCAGCTCTTCAGTGTTGTTCTATGGAGTGCTGAGGACTACTACTATTATGCTACAGCCATAGTGTTCATGTCAGTCATATCCATAGCTACCTCTCTGTATACCATTAGAAAGGTGAGCCTTATGTAAAGACTGATGATGTCCTGATGGGTGTGTTTTTATGTCCCATAACCTTTTTATCTCTGAATAAATCTTTCCTCTCTAAAGCAGCAGCTGTTTTTTTTGTTTTGCAGCAATATGTGATGCTCCATGACATGGTGTCCTCCCACAGTGTGGTCCGTGTGTCGGTGTGCAGAGGAAATAAAGGCATGTTTCAGCTCATCGCTGCAGATGGACCTTCTGCTGAACTATCCCTTCATTGCTTGCTGTGTTGATCTCAGATATTGAACAGGCCATGTCGACAGAGCTTGTCCCCGGTGATGTCATCTCCATCCCAGCCAATGGAATGGTAATGCCCTGCGATGCCGTACTCATCCAGGGAACCTGCGTCGTGAACGAGAGCATGCTCACAGGTGCCGTAGATCCTCTAAAACTTTCAGGACTTCTTTCTTTGTTGGGGTCTGTTCACAATAAAAAACAATCAGATGGGTATTTTACTCTGAAAGTCGAAGTAAACCTTCCTCGATCAGCATCTTCCTCCAGCTTTTAGAGTTTCATTTTTATACCGAGCATTAAATGCACTTTAAGCTAGAGCCGCATTCAACCAATGCCCCCAATAAACGGAGGTATTTAGCATGCTGAATGCTGCATGTTGGCCTGAGAAAATAATTCCTTGTACGATTCTGCCCACCCTGTGATGTTTCCCTGCGTTCTGTCCATAGGTGAAAGCGTCCCAGTGACCAAAACCAGTCTGCCCAGTTCAGGGGACGAGGCTGCTAGACGATACAACATGGAGGAACACAAGAGACACACGCTTTTCTGTGGCACCCATGTGCTCCAGACCCGCTTCTACGCCGGTGAGCTGGTGAAGGCTGTTGTGATCCGAACAGGTGAGACCGAAGGCCCACACACACCTGGACGCGTTCAACCTTAAAAAACACGGACGAGCGCATGACGTTCCTGCAGGTTTCAGCACGGAGAAGGGCCAGCTGGTGCGGTCTATCCTCTACCCTAAACCCACAGACTTCAAGCTGTACCGGGACGCCTACCTGTTCCTGCTGTGTCTGGTCGGTGTGGCAGGGATCGGCTTCATCTACACCATCGTCCTCAGCATCATGAACCAGGTTTCTGCTGCTCATTTTACAGAGACATGACGTGTTTGTTCTTTTCATCATGATAACTGGTGAAGGCGTCACATGACCTCATTCTAAAATACAGAAGAAAAAAATTCAATCAAGCAGGATAAAAAAGACGTTAGGAAATTATTGTTTTTCAACAGAAACACCAGTGTCACAAATATTATAACAAAACATTGCAAATCATCAGAAATCACTGAAATCCTGAACGTTCTACAGAACCGGGCGCTTATATAAACTTCAAAACATTTATGTGTATCGGGGCATTTCAACCAATCAGAGCCCTTATGGACAGTTGCTCCCTGGTGTCCGTATGACCTGATTATACGAATCAAACTGTTTTCTTTAGAGCTCTCCACTCATCTCCTTTCCTCCATGATGGAATAGATCAGGCTGGTAAACAGCTCTGCTTCCTAGGAAACAATCAGTAGACACATGTGAATGCTTTCATGTTCCACATATCCACGTGTTTTTTCACTGAAGTTGAACAGTCATTGTTGGCTTAGAGGGTTTTTCAATAATCAGGTGTATAAAAGCAACCGGAGCTGGAAGTAAAAAGTTTGTTCTTCCTCTAGTCCAGACTTTCTCAAATCTGGCCCTTGAGGTCCGTTTTTTTCTGCACATTTTAGATGCATCTCTACTTCCACACCTGAGCACTATTGTTCAATTATCTCCTCAGCATGCAGCCAAGTTCTCCAGAGTCCTGCTCATGACCTGATTATTTGACTCACGTGTGTTGAAGCAGAGACACATCTAAAAGGTGCAGGACAGCAGACCTTGAGGAACGACTTTGGGCATACCTGTCCTAGAGTCTGTGTCATTTTTCCCTTTAAGGCATAACTGATCTGAAGGACCATCAAACCTGTGAACACCAGGCTTAGGTGTTCTTAAGAATACAGGTAGGGTGTCATAATGTATGGGGATGTCAATTTAAATTACAGTAAATATATTTTTAACTAAACATACCTTATAGACAGATACAGATAAATATTAGATCCCATACAGATCTGAAACGTTTGCTGATTCATTAATGCATTCAGCAGCCGTGCTTTGATCAGGTGAAGCACATGCATTCCTGCTTCCTCCTTTAACTTTTTTTATATTTATTAATTGAGTTTCTGGGTTGCTTGTTTAAGCTGAAACTTGTTTAACATTTTCTATTATTGGGTTTTTATATCCAAAAGGATAAACACAGTTGCATTAAAAGCTGAGCCCATGGCTACGTCAAGGAGAGAAAGTGGATTAAACACTGAAAAACATGCCTACTCTATCAGCTATAATGTAAGTTGTTGACAGCAGCACAGCAGCTCCTGCCTCCCTCTAGGACAGTGTCACATCGAAGTGGATCTCCAGGCCAGAGGAAGCTGCTATGATGAGAAAAGGCAGAGAGAACATAAAGTTACTGCAGAATTGGAGAACAGAGATAGAATGAAGCAAATAGAGAAAAACTGGTCCCCTTGTCCTCCAGCAGCCTGAGCCTATAGCAGCATACGTTTTTAACTGTTCCATTAAAGCATGCTTGTCTGTGAAAAAAAGAACAGGAGAAGCCATGAGCTACTTATAAAAGGTTCCTAAGAAATCTTAAAAAGTCTAATTAGAAAGCAAAGCCTCACTTACATCAAAGGCTTTGTTTTTTTCTTAAAAGAAAGAATTGTTAGAGGAGATTGTGGGAGGATTTTATTTTAGGCTTTTGGCCACTGTTGGCTTTCTTTGTTTTTCAGTCACAGTTTCTTGAACATTTGCAGGTTTCAGCTAAAACCATAATCATTGAGTCTCTGGACATCATCACCATCACCGTTCCTCCAGCCTTACCGGCAGCCATGACAGCCGGCATCGTGTACGCACAGCGGCGTCTGAAGCGGGTCGGGATCTTCTGCATCAGTCCTCAGAGGATCAACATGTGTGGGCAGCTTAACCTGGTGTGCTTTGATAAGGTAGTCCACACTCACTATGAGAGCTTTCCCCACATTGTTTCTATGAAAACGGTTAACATTTGGGTTTATTAAATCCATCCAGCTCAAGTGAAAGTATGTCATTGGAATCTATGGAGTGGATTTTGTTCCATTATTACTGCAAAAGTAAATTTGAAAAACATGCAATCTAGATATGAAACTTTAAAGAACATTTTAATAAAAAAGGTTTTGAAAGCAACTTTCCTGTTTTCTCACTTTTTCTTTAAAAAGAAAAAAGTAAAATGAAAAAGTAATTTTGTATTTTTCTTTTTTTTTTTACAGAATTCATTTTTTATTATTTTGTTTTTATTTCATATTTCTGTTTTTCAGACTGATAAATACTACCGTGTTTATAAATGACATTCCTCTGGAGTGAGGAGCAAAGATGCATTATTTCTATTGGTCTGCTGGACGTTAAGCAACAAGAGCCGATGTTTGGATATGGGCTGAAGTGAAGAGAATCTGTGAAACTAAATCTAGAAAAATAAAATTCAAAATGATATAATATGTAAAAACAAAACAATTAGAAAGCATTACATTTTAAAAAATGACATTCAGAAATATATTCTTTAAAATAACGTAATGAATGTCACAAAAAATAAAACTAACAAATATTATGTTAAAAAAAATAATAAATTTGAAAGAAATACAAATAAAAACTGAGAAAAGAGCAAAGTTACTTTCAAAATCTGAACAAAAATTGGACTAATCTGTGGAGTAAAAATAGCATCTCTAGAGGATTATCAGCTGTAATTACAGTGAAAGCTGTTTCTGCAGACTATGACCTCAGGATTGACATGGATTTAGTAAACACAATCTCAATGGTTCCCCTTTGACCTATCAGCTCTATGCAGCATCATGAAAAGAAAGCAGATAGTTGTAGCAGAGCTCCTGGTTTAAATGTTCTGATTTTCCAATCAGGAATTATTGGTGCTTTAGGTGCACATGCTTCAGGGTTTGTCTGTTGATGTTCTGCAGACTGGTACCCTCACTGAGGATGGACTGGACCTGTGGGGCATCCAGAGAGCCGATAATGGCAGGTAGGGCAACACCTCTGTGATGTAACACAAGTCAGCAGAGTGTCCTTGGGAACAGCTGTTAGCTCTTCATAGAGCTGAACTCAGATCTTTTGTCCGTCTTCACCACAGCTTTGTTGCAGCGGAGTTGGGCGCGGTGGAGGAGCGTCTGATGGACACCGCGTTCGTGGCCTGCATGGCAACATGTCACTCACTGACCAAAATAGAAGGCGAGCTCTCTGGAGACCCGTTAGATCTCAAGATGTTTGCTGCTACAGGCTGGGTGAGCAAACGTTGGGCTAAAGCCGGTCTTAGTGCGGCCAGGCTGGAGTCCTCAGGATGTTTGCATGCAGTTTTTCCTTTGCTTTAGATCTTAGAAGAATCTACAGAAGAAGAAACGGCTCTCCACAACCCGCTGATGCCCACAGTCGTTCGGCCTCCAAAGCAAACTGTCTCTGAAAACAACCAGAACGGTTTACAAGTCCAGAACACGGTACAGTGAGCGGCGTGTGCACTTTGTAAACGAACTAAAATATTCTGTTCATATTCCAGCATACGGTACCTAGCAAAGATATTCACCCCCTGGAACTTGTTTTGTCACGTTTACAGATGGATCAACAAACAGCTTGTAAAAAAAGCATCAGAAAAGTGTGGCATGCATTTGTTGTCACATGTATTTGCTGTTACTGATATTTTTCAGTCAATGTTTCTCTGTGTAAATGAATCTTAAATGTTGCCCGTTGTCAGAAACCTTATCTAAACAGCTAATGGAAACATTTTTCAAATAAATACAGAACTTCATAGTGTGAATTTACGGATATTTGTTGCAGTTCTTACTGTTCACCTGCCTCATGGTTAAACATGGTGGTGGCAGCATTATGCTGTGGGATTATTATTTTTTTTTTAGCACTTAAAGCTAGAGCTAAAAAAATGGACAAACCTGGAAGAAACAAACTATTTTGGGATTTTAAAGCAAGATTGTGGAATTTTGGACACTTGAATTATTTTTATTTGAGATAAATTAAAATATCTTTTTATTTTAATATTCAGCACTTGATGCGTATCGATAATCTATGCTGGCTGCTTTTCTTAAAAACCCTCCTATGTAATTTGAAGGAGTCCCGTGATCCAGAGTCTCGCTTCGCAGCAGTCTGAGCATTAAACACCAGAGCTAACCAAGCTAACGATTGTTAGCCAACCAAACACGTCTGACCCCTGCAGATCAGACATATTTTGGTTTTTCTAGTGAAGGATTTCATCTAAAGAGGTAAATCCGGTCTGGTCTTTACCACAAACTCAATAACTGCTGCCTCACACTAGTCTGATATCACTTTCAAAAGAAAGAGGGAGACTGGTTCATTTAGCGACGGCGCGGTGATGAGTTTGCCCTCCACCTTTTCCTGGTCTGTCACCTTGAAAGTCAAGGTCAAAAAATCTATTTTTATATAATCGCTTATTACATGTTACTAAGTTTTGAATAACAATAACCCACACATCTTAATCATTTATCTTAATTCATTTTAATTAATCTTTTGATGTTGTTCTGGAGGCTCCATCTGCGCTCTGACGCCACTTGAGTGACCTCGGCAAATCTTAAAAACCTGAGAAGATTAACTGGAATGAAGTGATCAGAAATGGGCAACACGAGGGGCTTCCTGTTCGAAGCAAAGACTCGCTTCGGCAGGAGGAAATCCTCACTAAAGAGGAAAAATGAAGAGAATGAGATTAAACTCCGCAGCTAACTAAGCTAACAGTTATTAGCCAGCCTAACCGACCTGAACATTAGCTGATCGGACAAATTTTGTTTTCTCTGAAGGACTGATGCTTCACGCAGGCTGCATGGAAAATAATGCAATTCCTTAAACTCAGTCTGAAAAACAGAAAAGTGAAAAATACAGTTTAAAATAATTAAAATGTTTTACAAAATGTTAAAATATTTAAAGAATAAAATCTTAAGAAAACAACAAAGCTTCTCTCTTTTTTTGATTGAAACGTTTTTAAAGTTTCATTTCTGTTTTTTTTTTTTCTTTTTTTTTTTTTTTTTTTTTTTTACAAAACGTGTTCTTTGCAATGATAATGGAACAAAAGTCACTCCATACTCTACAGCGTTGCTTTGAAGTGTAGCAAAGTGTTTTTTTCTTTATTTTTTTTTTACTAATATGCTGTTTGTGTTGCTGTGTTTGTTTGCAGGTGACAAAATGTAAAAAGTTAGAAGGGGTGTGATTAGTTTTGCAAGGACTAATGTGACCAGGTTCCTTCTGTGATGACAGAGAAGGAGCTTTATGGTGGAAAATGTTTATTGTTCAGTTTTTCTAACACTGATCTTCCGGCTCTCCAGTGCGGTGAGATCGGTATAGTGCGGCAGTTCCCTTTCTCCTCGGCGCTGCAGAGGATGAGCGTGGTGGTCCGGAGGTTGGGGGAGAAACACATGGAAGCCTTCCTGAAGGGGGCGCCAGAGGTCGTGGCCGCCCTTTGCAAACCACACTCAGGTCAGGCTTTGGTTCTCAGTTGAAGGCAGGATCTCCTGTTTCATTGATTATTGGCATCTGGAACCCATCCAGCATCCTTTGGTTAAAAAGTGCATGAAGGCGGATCTGATCCGACACTGTGCTTCCCTTCAGTCCCTCAGACTTTCACAGAAACCCTGGAGAACTACACCAGGCAGGGCTTCAGGGTCATTGCTCTGGCACACCGACAGCTGGAGTCCAAACTCTCCTGGCACAAAGTCCAGAGCCTCAGCAGGTCCGTCACTAATCACAGATAATACCGTTCAGAGTCCACGTGGCTGCGCCTAAAATCCCCATGTTAATGTTTTACATCAAATATTCTGTTTCTCCTTCAAGCTAAAATAAACTCTTCTGATCTGTGTGAAAGTATGGAGTGAATTCTGTTTCATTATTGTTGGAAAAACCATGCTTGATGCATGGAAATAAAAAAAATGCAATCTAGAAAGGAAACTTTTAAAAACTTCTTTAAAACTTCTGTATAATTATAATAAAGCAGTTTGTATGCATAAAACAAGCAGAACACTATGGCGATAGCCCTACTGCTCCACTTGTGAAAGCAAAATCTGCTGGGCTCTATTTGGCACCAAGACAATTATTCTTATTGCCACATCACCAGACAGGACACTGAAAAAAAAAAACTTCTTAAAGAAAAAAAAGTTTTATCGTTCATTTTTTTTTTTCGTTAGATTCTAATTTTTCCCCAATTTGTTTTTTATAAAACTAAACCAGGAAAAGACAAATATGGAAAAAAAAATAATTAGCAAAAAGTAATCTGTAAAAATCAGTAAAAAATAAACAGAAAAATTGAAAAAAAATAAATTCTAGTAAAAAGCAAAGTTATTATCTGAACTTTTTTTCACAGTTTTATTTCTGGATTGCCTTTTTTTTTCAAACTTGTTTTCTGAGGAATAATGGAACAAAACTCTCTCCGTAGAAGTGTTTATGATCTTTGACCTTTCCTTATTCTATAACCTCAAACCTTAAATCTATTTGAGGATTTTACCTTCCTGTTCAAATTGCTTCCTGCTTCCAGGAACCTGATCGAGGCAAACATGGACTTCCTGGGTTTGATCATCATGCAGAACAAAATCAAACCGGAGACCGCCGGCGTTCTGGCTGAGCTACACGCCGCCAACATCCGCACTCTGATGGTCACAGGTAGCGCCCCCTGCAAAGGCGTTCACTCATCAGTGCCCCACCTGCTGACACCCCATCTGCTCCCTCTGTCAGGAGACAACATGCTAACAGCCATATCTGTGGCCCGAGACTGCGGCATGGTCCGTCCACAGGAGAACGTCATCATCGCAGACGCTGTGCCTCCAAAAGACTCCCACCCCGCCGCCGTAACGTGGCGCTACGTGGACAACCCCACTCAGAGCGGCAGGGCTGATCAGGTGAGCCGGAGGGTCGATGAAGGTCTTCACCTCCACTCCTTCAATCAGCAGCTGGTCTAACGAGTCAAGCAATCGATTTACTTTAGGAGAAATCCTGATGATTAGGTCATTTAAAAGAATAAAAGGTCAACCGATGGCGATTCTGTTGACATCAGTCTAAAGTAGAAAAAGGTCTTAAAGCATTTTGATCTTATTTGGAGATTGATCTTTTAAGCTAGAAGTGATTACTAATCTTCCTTTGAAAAACTGCCACACAAGTCTTAACTTCAACAGAAAATTATTGTTTATTAATAAAAGAAATAAAAAATCGACATTGGATAACATTGGAAGCGTGTGCTTCACGTGATCACAGCTGTTTAACGCACCAAAGCATTCAGCTAAGGCGAATATGGATACAAAAACACACCAATGTTTGCCTGTATGGAGTGAACTTTGTTCCATTATTGTTGCAAGCAAAGAGCACATTTAGTAAATGGAAATTTGAAAAAAAAACTCTTTCCTAAAATGTACATTCTTTTCAGATTTCTCATTTTGGGCTCTCCTCTGGAGGGAGGAGCAAAGATGTGTTTCTATTGGTCTGCATTGGTGTCAGCAACAACAGTTTGTTGTTTGAGACTGAGTGTCTGTGTGGGGCTTGAAGTGAAGAGAACAGGTTCTGTTAAAACACAGTTTGTAAGAAGAATGAAATTACTCCTAAAAAAACAAAAATGTGAAAAAAGAAAAACAGTTTGGAAAATAGAAATTGTGTAAAAGAAAGTAAACATTTACAATGAACATCTGACAAAAAATCAATATTTAAAAACAAATGAAAAAAGCAAAGTTAAAAAATCTGATCAAAGGAAACGGCTTAAAGCCTTTTCTCTTTCATTTCTGGATTGTATTTATTTTTTTTTATTTCCATTGACATGACTTTTTCCTTGCTTGCAACAATAATGGAACAAAATTCCCTCCATATATTGTATCAGTCTTTCTGCTTCTAAAGTTTCTTTGAGGGTTTTGAAGAGATTGAAAGTCTCCCACAGTGTCGTACAAACAAGTATTTTCAAGCCAGAATAAATCAAACTGATAAAACTCTGAACTGACTTCAGTTTCTGTTCAATCTTCCATGAAGTCATAGTCTGTGTGGAAGAGGCGGAGAATAAAACGCTTTATTCTCAGTCTCTGCTTGCCTCCCTGGGTTGTGTGTCTTCTTCTCTCCTCAGGCGGCACAGATAAACATGGAGGACGAGCCGTATCACTTTGCTGTCAGCGGTAGAGCCTTTGCTGTTATTACTGAACATTTTCCTCAGCTCACGCAGAAGGTAGACGCTTGTTTCCTATCAGCACTTTCAAATCTCTCCTGTTTGCATCATGTTTGTTCCCTTCTCTTGTCTTTCTATTGTCCTTCCACACGGGGGCGCTGCAGCTCGTGCTACGAGCCACGGTGTTTGCTCGCATGGCTCCGGACCAGAAGACCCAGCTGGTGGAAACCCTGCAGGGCATTGAGTGAGCCTCCCAGCCGAGCCTCATCTCTTCCGTCTGTTCTCACTGCTGCTGCTTCATTGCTGTGTTTACTTTCCAGCTACACCGTAGGAATGTGTGGAGACGGAGCCAATGACTGTGGGGTGGGTATGGATTGGACCAACGCAGTTCGTCTTTTCTAAACTTGCTCTAATAGCAGAAAAACTTAGATCTGTAACAGAAAGGCTGTGAGAATCAGGTCACTGAAATAATTAGCTATAAAGATACGTAGGTTTAAATATCCTAAAAGTAAAAAATCTTTTGATTTTAACTTCAAATCAATTATTGAAATTTTCCTTGAAGTTTTGCCGAACTTTGAATCCTTTCTTATTGTAACTTGGGATCCTGAATTTTTTCACCTTATGTAAAAATGTTGGTGACTTAGAAAAGGATCCGACAACAAATCTTAAACTTTTAACTTAAGAATCATATTTTCTGTTTATCTTACTGTTAGTGGGGACACTTATGGAGTGAATTTTGTTCCATTATTATTGCAGGCAAAAAAAAAAGCACACTTTCTAAATGGATATAAAAACAAATGAAATCCAGCAATAAAAGCCTGAAAAACTTTTAAACAAAGGTTTAGCATGAAACTGAACGTGGCCGAGTCAGTGTGGCCTAACCGGTGAGACTTAGCTAGTCCAGACCGTCCTTAGTCCAGTTTAAATCCGTTGGACCACTTGTCAGCACAGGAACGAGGACAAGGATCCACTACTACACACCGACAGAAAACAACAATGATCTTCTGTAGAGGAGTCATTTACTGTGTTTATGTGTGAGGTCATTATTGCTGCTCACGGTCAGAGCGTCTTCAGAGTATTGCTTTGTGATGGACTTTCCTCTCAGGCGCTGAAGAGGGCCCACAGTGGGATCTCTCTGTCTGAGCTGGAGGCGTCGGTTGCTTCACCCTTCACCTCCTCCACCTCCAACATCTCCTGTGTCCCCAACCTCATCAGGTACAGCAATGATTCATTTCAGTCCTGGAGCATTAATAAACACAAGGCGGCTTCTTCTGTCGCAGCATGGCCACCAATCAGAGAGGAGCTCTTCTTCATTCAGTTAATGATTTCTTTTTAAGGGAGGGTCGAGCGGCTCTCATCACATCGTTCTGCGTCTTTAAGTTCATGGCTCTCTACAGCATCATCCAGTACATCAGCGTCATCCTGCTCTACTGGGTAAACGCTGCTCTCATCTGGTTGGTTTTTTTTCACGGCTTCTTCTTCTATTTATGCAGTTTTGACTCTTCTGTTGATCCAGATCCTCAGTAACTTGGGGGACTTCCAGTTTCTCTTCATCGACCTCGCCATCATTCTCATCATTGCCTTTACAAGTGAGCCGCATGGCGACAGCAGCTAAGAGGGTTTCTGATGGGTGGAGGGGTGAGTGAGTGGAAGACCGTTTGCTGACAGGTCTGTTGTCTGTAGTGAGTCTGAACCCGGCGTGGAAGGAACTGGTGAGGCAGCGTCCTCCGTCCAGTCTGATCTCAGGCCCACTGCTCTGCTCGGTTCTCACCCAGATCCTCACCTGCCTCAGCTTCCAGGTCCTGGTTTTCTACTTGGTGCAACAGCAGAGGTGGTACGAGACGTGGACGCCGCAGTCAGAGTGAGTCCCATTTACTGCCGGGTGTTCACGTATGGAGGGAAAACGGATGAAGAAATGAGTGAAGATGAGACCAGAAACAGAACAGTGGAGGGAAAGTGATGAATGAGAGCAGGAAGGTCCATCCAGCTGGATGTATTCATCCTGTGTAACTTCCTGTGAGGAAAGTCTCGTTATTATCGACTCTCAGTCCAACAATCGTTGCCTTAAGGCCACTTAAGAGTGATGATGACTGAAATCTGGAATTTCTATATTTATTTTATGTAACATTTGTTTTTCTCATTTTTACCTACAGCTTGACTTCTCAGAATCAGAAATACTTTAATAATCCCAGAGGGAAATTACTTTTGTTACACGCTCCAGATATACAAACATTTTGATATCTATATGTACAACAAACCATCACAAAATAATACAAGTATAAATATATATTTTGTACTTAGAAAAAAAATACCAGAAGAAGTTCCAAAGTGTTTTTTCTTTTTGTTTTCTTGACTGCTTTACGAATCATTTCATAAGTACTTCCATCGTTGTGCCTCCTTCCAGATCTGCCTTTGAAGTATGGGGTCAATTTTGTTCCATTATTTTTGGAAGCAGAAAACACGTTTTGTAAATGGAAAAAATTTTAAATAAATGGAATACAGAAATAAAACTTTTTTTTTTCAATTTAAAAAGAATACAATTTTGAAAAATATAAAAAAAAAATAAATTTGAAGAATAATAAAATAAATAAAAATCTAAATAAAATCTTAAACAAAGAAATCCGTAAAAACAACCTGAAAAAATAACTGAAAAATGTGTGTGTATGTGTGTATATATGTGTATATATATAAATAAAAAACCCAGCAAAGTAACATTGTCTAGATCAAGGTCTGGGGGCGGGCTTCCCCGTAGGTTGAGGAGCAGAAACACATTTCTATTGGTCTGCTGGATGTTGGCAACATTTTCATCGTCTAAAAACAAGCCTGTGTGCTGAGCTCAAAGAACATAATCTGAAAAGTGTTATTTGAAAAGAATGCAACTTGTAAAAGTTATTTTTAAAAAAGTAGAAGATGTAAAATTAAAAAGGGGAAAATGTAAAAAAAAAAAAAATGGGGACAAAAGATTGAATAAAAATGAGAAAACGGCACAATTATTCTCAAAATATTTTTTGAATTTCATTTTTTCATAATTCCAGTTTTTAAATGTTTTTTTTTTTTTTGCTTGAAATATTAATGGAACAAAATTCTCTCCATATGACGCAGCTAAAAACGGATGGTGTCAAACTTGTTGAGCTTTCTTTGTTGGAATAAAATGAAGGATTTATTCACCAACAGGAAGGCGATCACTTTTTCAATCAGGAGGAAAATGATTCATTTGATTTTACATTTTTTTCATGTTTTTTCTGTCCTATTTTGGCCAGTTTAACAGCTTTAGATCCGACTGACCTTCCATGTCTGTGCCCGTTGCCCCCCCCCTCTGCAGTGCCTGTAACATCTCCAGATCCATCTTCTCCATCAACGGATCAACCTCTCACGACCAGAAAAACATCCGGACCTATGAGAACACGTCCCTCTTCTACGTGTCGTCCTTCCAGTATTTAGCCGTGGCCATCGTCTTCTCCAAAGGAAAGCCCTTCAGGCAGCCCAGCTATAAGAACTGTGAGACAGTCATGATGCGTGGAGTCAAAGTAACCAGCGGGTAGCGCTGTGGCTGTAAGCATCCGTGTGTTTTCTCTCCTGAGGGCCGTTCATGCTGTCCTGTGTGGCGCTCTACTCCTTCCTCCTCCTCATCATGCTGAACCCCATCCCTGCTATCGATGACTTCCTAGAGGTAAACCTTCATCACACTGTATTTATGGCACCGGGGGGTGAAATGAAACTACAGTGATGAGGCTCATCATGCCCCCCCCCCCAGGTGGTGTGTGTTCCTCATGACTGGCGCGCCACGCTGGTCATCATCATCGCAGCGAATGCGCTGGTGTCCTTCATGTTGGAGGTAGTGACATCACAGCATCATGTCTCCCTCCTTCCTCCTCAGTCTCTGACCTGCATCACTTCATTTTCTTCTCTCTAAATTCCTGCTGATTGATTCCTTAAAATCTGTCTGATGATTAGCTGACTCTTGAAGTTCCCTCCTGAAATCTCCCGTAGATTTTGATGGTTGACATCGTCTTGTGGAGGCTTGTTTTCAGAGGAAGTCAAGGGCCAAATGGCCCCAGAGAGTCCTCCTCTGGCCCCTCAGCACAGGTTGGGAAGCTTTTTTTTTTTTTTTTTTTTCCCTCTCACTTAAATCTCCTTATTCAGTCTCTATAGGTAGAACCTTGTGCTTAACTCGCCTGGATTTATAAGGCTGCTGTCAGGGTTTGTTTTTTGTACAGGTATGGTGGTTCATTTTATCACAAAATCTAGTTTAGTGCCTCTTGAATGTGAAGAAATAAAGCACATTTGTTGAGGTCTGGCTGCTGGAGCCGCAGCGGCTTAAAAATCTAAACTCTGATTCTTCTCCAATAAAATCAATCATTTTGATTTTATTGGAGAAGAATTGTCCTCCTGATGTGACTTTGATTCAATGAAATTAACGATTTTCATTCTGAAGCCGTACGCCTCGGTCAGGCAAAGAAATAACAAAAAAAATAAAGATTTACTTTCTTAAATCACAAATAAATCAAGCAAAGTCCAATTAGAGATACTGCTTAAGCTGTTGGCTTTACATTAGTCTCCAAAGTTTCCTGTTAGACCAGAACCGTTGCAGCTGGATCTAATTCTAAACTCACAGCTTAAACAAGCAATTAGAAGATTAACGTTTGATTTCTGTCAGCTTCAGTTTCCACATCCTCATCAGAGGGCGACTCTGACTCATTTCACACCGATGTCTTCACAGGTTGCCAACGACAGCTGGGGGGCGCTGTTCCTGTCCTGGCTCTTCTGTCGGAGGAACAAACCCCCCAGGGTGCTGTACAGGCAGCTGGCTCTGGAGCTGCAGGAGGACGCCGACTGGCCCCCCAAACCCTCTGCTGTCACGTACGCCGCCGACCCACAGAACCACAACTCTGCTGCTCTCTGAGACTAACAGGATGCTGCCATGGCAACAACAACACGCTGCATAGAAATTAATCATTGCTCTCTTGAAATAAGTGTATTTCCCTTTGGTTTGAGCAGGCGAGGCTGACAATTCATCAGTGGAATAAGATCAAACCAACTTTTTAATCTCATTTCAAAGGAAAGAATCGTCCTTCTGATGGCAGAAACATCAAACTAATGTTAACGTCTGACAAAGATACTCCGAGGGCAGAGAAAGGGAGTTTTTTTTTTCTAAGGAGTGAACGAGTGACCTGCACCACGAAGCAGCTCGATCCAGCAGGATTACTCCCAGTTTATCCACAACAACGTCAGTCAGGATCAGCAGTACCATGAAGCTTGGTATCAACTCCGTCCAGCTTTAACCAATCATCCATCTGTATGTATAAAGGGGCGGGTTCAAGGTAGCAGACCAGTCAATCATGAGCGCATCGTGTTTCTCCTGTGAGGAACAGAAACCCCTCTTACAGAAATATGAATAAAAAAAAAGTATTACTGACGGAGTAAATGAGCAAATAACACATCAGGGACATTTAACAGCCGGCGTCCCAGTTACTCTGCTGCATGTTATTCCCCTCTGGACAGACGAGGATTTGGGATTTTAATTCAATAATAATTGTTCTACAATAAAGCTGGAAGCTGTCGCCACAATTTCATCATAATACAAGAAGTGATCAGTCCGAGTGACGACATCCTGCTTAGATAAATGGTAAAAATCTGCTCTACTTTAAAATGGTCAAAGTCCTCAAATTTAGCTCTAGATTTACAGAAAAATGTCTTGTCTACTTAAAGGAAACTTCTTCTTTCTGTTTCAGTCTCATACAGACTGTTTGATCAAAGTTTCACACAAACGTTACAACCTTCATCTTTCTTCCTACTTTTTCTTTTTCTCTGCCTGATTTTTCGTAATCCTGCTTCATGGTTCTTGGTTGAGTCAATGTATGGAGTGAATTTTCTTCCATTGTTTTTGCAAACAGCAATGGAATTAAAAAGAGCATAAAAAAAAATTCTAGAACTACTTGGCCATAAAAGACTTAGAGAGTTTACTTTGCTGTTTTCTCAGATTTCATTAAAAGTAAAAAAAAAAATGTAAGAAAATTTTATAGAAATTAGTCAATTTTTATTCTCATTTTTTAAAATTTATTTTATAGTTTTGCAGATTTCTTTTTTAAGTTTCAGATTCTCTTCACTTTGGTCCCTGGAAGCTGTAGCTGCGTCTCTTAGCCTACATGGATCTAATGACTAAACTACCTCGTTAGCTCTGCTAATGAGCTCACATCTGAGTCAGGTGTGTTAAAGCAGAGGTGCATCTAAAAGATGCAGGACACCGGCCCTCGACGATGGCAGTTTGAGACCCCAACACAAATACTCGCTCTCCATCAATCAAAATGTTGCTGCTAACGTCCAGCCAACCAATAGAAACACATCTTCACTCCTCCCCCAGAGGAAAGCCCGCCCCCAACAACGAAGTCTGTAAAAATCCATTTAAAGGATGAAATTCATAAAACTCGCCTAAAAAGATTCTTAAAAAAATGAAATTGGTAAATAGAAAATCTGAAAAATGTGATAAAAACAGCAAAGTTATTCTCAAAAAGAAGTTTTGATTACAAAGTTCTTCAAAATTTCTGGATTTTTTTTTTTTAATTCTATTTAAAAAACCTTTTTTTTTTTTGCCTGCAACAATAATGACACACAATTCACTCCATACATTTGGTGTAAAACTGCATAACTTTTGACCCTATTATTATATTAATCTACTGGAGGATTTCCTGGGTCGTTTCCAGCGCTAGGTGCGTATCGATGCTCCACACAGGCTGCTCGTCTAAAAACTTAAGATAGTTGGCTCCGTCTCTGAATAGACTTATGCAGTCCAAGCTAACCCTAAACACAAGCTAACTGTTGTTAGCTGTTGAAAACAGACCTGATCCTTACCTGATCAGACATATTGTAGTCAAACACTGAGGGAGATTGCTTCATTTGGGGGCATTGCTCTGCTGCTGGTTGTTTGAGTAATGAATTCTATTCTAGCTATTAAATGTTAAAACATTAATAAATTGTTAAAGTTCATCACAGCAGAGCAATGAAACAACGAGGAGGCCTGCAGGCTGCTGGTTAGACCTGGAAGATGCAGGTCTAACTCCCCCTAGTGGCCAATGTTTACAGTGTTGCTCTAATGTTTCCAGATCTAACAAAGTTGATGTCAAGCCGTTTTATTAACTATATTTGTCTGATATTAGTATTAGTTTGCTGATCATCTGAATTATGTGTGAACAACATAAAGAAGAACGGAGACAAGTATCTGATCTGCAGATCTGCTGTAACTTGATGGTTGGAGGTTAAACAGGCTGAACACTGACGACCGAATGGCTCCATGTCAGATGGTCTTTACATTCATCACTGCTACACTGAAGGTGATGAGACAGCATCCAAGTCTGGACTCTGAGCATCTAGTTACGCCTCATCCAGATGTTCGTATCCTTCAGTCACAGTTTTAGTTACTTCAAAGGAAGATTTACATTCAAGAAAGAAAGAGTCTTTCTTTTCTAGGGTTGTGTCTTTATAGGATTCGTTATGTTATTTGAATCTTACCGAGCACAATCTGTTATTGTTTACTTTCTGCTTCAGTCTAATTAAAG
Organism: Jordanella pulchra; assembly: GCA_034780135.1. Taxonomy (NCBI): domain Eukaryota; kingdom Metazoa; phylum Chordata; class Actinopteri; order Cyprinodontiformes; family Cyprinodontidae; genus Jordanella; species Jordanella pulchra. The sequence goes on from JAUZNJ010064945.1 coordinate 17,478, forward strand.
AACGACCTTTAGCCGTATGAAGTCTCAGTGACTTTTAGTCCAACTTATGTTGTTTTTCTGTGCTTTGTTTAGTCCACACGTTAATGGACTTTTATGGCCGTTTAATGAGCTGCAGCAGCAGTTCAGTCACATCAACCCTTCCAGTCGCTCCATGCTTTACCTCTTCCACCATCCTGAGAGAGATCTGCTGCTGAGTTTCTGACTGTAAACCTGTTTCATCACAGAGTCTGGCACTGCAATAACATAGAATATTATTGAAAGGTTTATTTTGTTCAGTACCTTTTTTCAGTCTAATTATTTATTGCTGAATATAATAATTTTGCAGCTACGGTAAAGACTGCATTTAATATTACATCACAGCAATAGAAATGTGGGTTTAATGACTAGTTGAACATTTTGACCTAAAAATATTGTGATTGTCCTTTTTACTTAACAATAGATGTTTATGATATAGAAAAACTCTGGTTTTCTTCAAAAATCGATTTCCTTAGTTATATTTCTATCCTCCATTGTTTCATCTTTGCAATGCATGCTGGGTTGATGATGCGGTTTGATCCTACTGGACCAGAACCTGCAGAGTAAACAAAGGAAGGCTAACGGTAGCAGAGCTGTTTTTTGTCCTATTGTGTTTGACTTGTGAAGTTTTAATGACTTTTAATGATGAATACAGCAGACGTCTGTTGAAATTTAGATTGGTTTTTTGTTTTTTTTTCGTTCAAATTTTTGTTCACAAACCGTGTTATGTGTTTACAACAATTATGGAACAAATTTGACTCCATAGCCCAGGTTTCTATGGCAGCGATCACTTGTTCTCTTGTTTTGATTTTGTCTTTATCAGCTTTTCTCTTCCAGTTTTTCTTGTTGTAATCATTTTGTAGAATCTATTTTTTGTTGATTTACTGAACTAAGAACCGAGTTAAAAAGCAGATTATTTGTTCACTAAACAGTAAAACCGTATGAAATGTTTCATTCTACTGTGATTGTGTAGGAAGTTTATTAACAGGACTGGAACTGTTGCATTTCTAAACCAGAAATCATTGAATTAACTGTTTTTTTCTTTAACATTCTTCCTGTGGAAGAGAAACGTTTTTCCTGCCTTTCTGATCGAGATGATTGTCTGTTTATGATCATTGAATAGCAGATTTCTCCGCCTATGCAGATTTACTATCTTCTTGTCGACGTGTCGTATTTCCATACAGCTCTACAAATAAAACCTGCAAAGATGTGAAAATGGTTGATTTGAATAAAAAAATGTGATGCCGTCTTTGGGCTTGTTCAGGTCAGTGTTTGCTCTGCAGAATTTCCATGAAATTCCCCCAATAGATGCGTGTTTGAAGCCAGTGTTGCAGGCGCCGTGGGGGGCTGACCTCGGTCACACTTTTTCAGCCAAGACTCACTGATCAGTTATGGGCTTTCCCAGCCTCCGCGCTGCCTGGCATATGGGCCCTGAAGGGCGCAGGAGTGGAGGAGAAAGAGTCGCATCATTTCATGTGGAGATCAGGGCCTGAATGGACGGATTTAGGAAGCATGGGGGGGGGGTCCTCGCTTGTAGCCAAAATAAAGGGATCTCCCACAGATCAGGGAAGAGGCGTCTTTTTAGGGAATATTCATGATGAGGATGAGGAGGCGTCATGAATTCATGCGGGATCATCTTTTCAGTAAACAGCGATGTGTACAGAGGCGGGAAACGCTGCATTCAGACGCTGTTTGCCATGTAGTTCTGCAGATAGTGTTGCCTCTTCACAGAGCAACACGACGTTTTGTGTCTCTGCTGTATTTGCTTTTGTATCCGTAGACGAACAGATGGAGACAAATAAAGAAGCTAAAACAGTCTTTCTTCCTCACAGCGAGCAGCTCGGCCAAAAAGGTTTTCTCAAGCTTGTTCTCAGACGTTTCACACATGGTAAACTTTTTTTTTTGTTTTAATTTGTCTTTTTTTTTTTGCCTAGCTCGGCCTGTTTCTAGGCTTATGCAGACAGGCTGCTTCCAGCGGCCTTGAAATTCTGCATTGAATGTAAAGTTTGGCAGCAACAATGTGCCATAGGTGCTGTTAGTAGATGAATCTACTATAGTTCATCCTGGAAGCTTCTCCAGGAGGCTCATTTCCAAAACTAACTCATTAATTATGGCCTCGTTTCCCGGAGGTTGGTAGTAACTAACTTTTGACTCCTCTGTGAGTAAACTGAACTGTTAAACATACAGTAGATTATCAGAGGACGTTGTTCTCCCTGTCCTGACATGTCTGTACAGGTCTCACTCTAAGGGCTGCTTTTCTAACTTTGATGAGGTAAAAGTTATAATAAAGTATTTCTTCTGCATTGATTTGTTCTTTTATATTCATGACATTTATTCTTGATGCACTTGAGTCTTTAAAATAGCAGCTCTTTATCATAAAGTCTGTCTGCATCATTTCTAAACATTAAATCCATTCATCCAATAATTACTCAGTTAACCTTAGTTTTTTACTTTTACGTTTTTGGCTGCTCTACCCACCTCTGTAGTTCTCTTATAATTAGGAGATACTTTTTCATTATTATAACTTAATTATCTCATAATTCTGAAACAGTAGCTCACAGTTATAAAATACCAAGATAATATCTCATAATTATGACTAGGTTTTCATGTGATACTAAGTCATAATAACGATGACTTATAACTTGGATTTACTATCTAATAATAATGAGACTTTTATCAGAGTCGCTGAAATGAGCTGCAAAGCTCTGGTTTCATAAAAGAGCTAAAAATAAAAAACATTGCAGCTGTTTTGAGAACTTTGAAGCCGTTTTCCTGTTGCTTTGGGTGGTTATTTATAAAGATGTTATAACTCTGATGTAGATGTGAAAGAGCAACAGGAAGCTGCGCTAGAAATGATCTCCCTGTGTGAAACGCAGGCGAGAGCGGAACATGAAGCACATCTGGTGAAGGCTGGAAACGGACAAATATGGCCGAGCAAATATTCAAATTAAAGGGATTAATAGAAAGGCTTTTTTTTCCTGTCATTTTCAAAATAAAGCTGCATTTCTTGATTCATAAATAAAATTACAAATAAATCATCCAAACTGACTTTTCATGTTTTTTCTCCTAGACTGACAAATCGATTGAAAAGGATAAATAATGTAACTTCTTCATTTGAATTTTTTGAAGATTTCCCAGCAAAAAGGGAGAAAAAAAGTAAAATAGTAATTTTTGAAAAATGAAAATGCTTTATGAGGAAATCTCTGCCGTCTTAAAGCTGTAGTTGTTTTTGTAAATATTACTAATAGATTCAATACTGTTTATTCTGTTACTTCATCAAGATGATTAAGAAAAGGATGTTTAACGTCTCATTTTTAACAGACATCCCAGCCAAAGGTTTTTAAAGTTTGTTTGAAGACGTTAGATTTGAACATTGAAATAAATTCACTGAAATACGTTTTCATTTTAAAGTCAAAGCTGCATTTTTCCACACAAACAAAAAATAATAATCCAATCATCCAAGCTGTATTTTTTTGCTGCTACTTTTCTTACTTGACAAACAGACTAATCAAATAATGTTTGGCATTTAATTTTCAAAAGATGTCTCAGTAAAAATTTGCAGAATTCTTAATTTTAAGTGTCGACAGAAAGGATTTTTTAGAATTGCTAATGGAAAATTCAAACTGTCTCTTCGTTTTCTTCTTCTGCTCATTTTGAAACAGAACCAAATAGAAAACTAAAAGGAAATGTAATTTCTGTTTTAATGCCCCCCCACCCGCCCCAAAAGATCAATTTGAGTACATCCTGTCATGCAAGGAATTATGGGAGATCCAACAGCTCCAAGCGGTGCCACTGGGGGTCCTATGTCAACTGCATAAAGTGTCCTTATTGATTTGAGGAATTTGAATCGAGTCCTGGATATTCTCACAATCTGGATTTCCCATCAGGTTTTAATCAAAGCTCAGCACCAACAAACATTATAACATGAAAAAGACCCATTTCTGGGTCCTGATGCCCTTAAACATCTCAGTTTTTCTGCATGTGGACTGGAAGTGCAAACACAGCAGTAAATGTCCATCGTTCACGTGCAGCGTCCGTAGGAAGCTCAGAGGTGCAGCACCGTCTCCTTCCTCCTGTCGTCTGTGTTCAACCAACCAATGACACGTTATTGAGTAAAGATCACATAAACTGATCCAACGAGGGAAATAGTTTTAGGACACAGACGTTTCTTTTGATCTGTTTCCAGTCCGCGTTTATTAAAAAATGATGATGTAATCTGCTTCACTGCTGGTCAGATATTAACATAAACCTGTTAACAGCGGCCTTCAGAAAAATCATCCATTTTCTGACCATTTTCAGAAGCTTTTTAACTTATTTTGTTATATCCTTACTTCGTAATGGTCCAGTTTGTATAACATTTGTACCAAAATGCCTGGAGCCAGAGGAGGCCCCTTTTGTGATTAATGGTCGGGACATAAGGCCAACCTGATGCTCACATACCACTGGCCTCATTTTACGGATGATACAAAGGCAGCAAAGTCTGGTAAAAGGTCTGTGACCCACCAGCTGGTCACAAAGCGCCTCTCCTCCCTAATGTTCCCCTGTGCATGGGCTCCTTACCCGGGCCCTCATGGCATTGCTGTCCCCCTTCATTTATCAGTCCTTCCTGGCCTGAATGGGCTCTGTGGTTGGTCAATAAATCCAGTGATTCAGGGGGTGGACAGTTGCAGCCGTGTTAGCGTTTGTTCACAGGCTTGTCGGAGGGACGGGTCCCGCCCAGGCATCCTTTGTCTCCCGTGGTCCCTCATCAGGTTAGAAGTCAATGGAGGGCCTTGTGCAGAGGTGGCTGGGGCATGGATGGAGCCGCCTCTCACATGGCGTTCACATAGGGGGAGGACTGCTTCGGATCACTGTGACACTTGTTAGCGTGGGGCCACACAGCATTGCCTGGTTGCCTGTCTTGCTCCCGCGAGGGCCTGATCTTCAGAACTCTGAACAAACTAATGGCTGAGGCTGCAGACTTGTAGTGGGGGTAAGATGATCTGCACCCACTGTGGCCACGATGAAAAGGAGGGTACAACACTATCTTACCATCTCACTCTACAGATGAGACTCACAATGAAATGAGGTCAGGCCTTCATTTTGCAGGGATGGTGAATCCACTCGTTAAAACTTGGCAGAGAGCAGCACTCGCACACTCTTGTGTCTCCTAAAGATGTCACATTGTTGTCAAGTTTTGGCCCCTTTTCTAGACATCAACTGAAACCCATGCATGTGAGCAACCACGGCAAAAGAAAAGAAACAGAAAGCCGTCGATGAGGCAACACACAAACAGTGGAGGGCTTTGGGAGATGGAAAACAGAGGACAGAAAAAGACGCTCTGTGACTGAAGAGGGACTTAGAGACATGACTGAAGCCTGACTGTCATGAGAAGACGAGTTTCCATGGCCACCCAGCAGCCACCCAGGAAGCATTTCAGCAGGGGAGGCTCGGGGGTCTCGGGTTCTGGGCCCGAGCTGGTGAATCACACGCATCAACCAGGGATTATGTGCATAAGAGATGAGCGCTAAGCTGGCAGGTGAACAAGGGAGGCCCTGGGACGAGCATTGCAGCATCTCTTAGGAAGAGCACTGTCTGTAAAATCACAGATCCCTACCCCTCGAGAGAGGATGATCTGCTGTGTGAAGGGGACTCAGCCAGAGGTCCTCAAGAGCTGAAAGGGCATCCCAGCGGCAGCTTTCACAGCGTAAGTGGCCACAACTCTGGTCTTGTGAGTCATCTTGAGTGGCAAGAATGGGGCATCTTCTCGTTCATAAATGCCAACAAAAACACTCTTACGGATATATAGTGAGCTTGCACGAGGGTGAGCCTCCACACGGCACGGCGTCGGCAATGCCTTTGCTGAGTGGAGCTTTTGGCCCGCAGTACTTTTAAAAGAACAGAGGTTACTTTGGCGTTCATTTCTAGACAAGGAGCTCTTGTTTCAGGCCCGGATCAACAGGTTTGCAGGTTGTTCTGATGCAGGGAATCAACCCTCATAATATCCATGGCCTTACAGGAATGCGTTTGAACTTTGGTGGCACAAAGAAATCACATTCCCTCAGTGGCACGGGAAAGAAAACGCACAGTTCACCAACCTACCCCCAATACCTTTTCAAGATGATGGTATCCCTGAACAGATTAACATGTAAATACACTTCGATGCTTTGACAATGCCCTGAAATGCATATAATCTACATGCTAACGAGCGCTTTAAAGAGTGGCCACGGCTCAATGTGGTTTAAGCAACACTTTCATGTCTGGGTTTTAAAAATTAAACGCGAGGCCTCTCTTGGAATCTGAAAAAGCCTTTTTTTTGGCTGGGTTTCCCTTTCAAAGGGAGTTTAATAGGGCTTCAGTCTCATTGCCTTTACCTCCATGCTGGACATATAAATGCCGTTTTTTCCTCTCCTTTTATGAAGGACCTCGCCACGTTAGATGACAGATGGAAGGTTGTGAGGGTAAAATACCAGTTACTATGGTGGCAGTTTTCTTCAACCTCTCCTGGCATCCGTTGAATCTTCTCAGGTCGTTGTTGACAAACATGAGCCTGGATGAGTCCCCTAATCTCCTGCTCTATTTTTCCCTCTTTACTGCCTGTTTTCAACTCTATCTTAACTCATCCAGGGTATAATCTAACGGCCTTTACCCTTTACACATTTCTACTTGAGCAAAACTCGACCATATTTTTGATTCTCCACATCACCATGGGGACCAGTTATTTCCCATCCTCAAGCTCCCACCCTCCTCACTGTCGCTGCTATGTTTTTTGTCAAAATAAAACAAAGCAGAGAGTGAATGTGCACTGAGGTAGGTAAATGTATTCAGTGACATCAGCCAAGACGAGTCTATTCTGCCGGATTCCTGTTCCACTTGTTTCCAGCCTTGTCTGGGGGCTGGACACTCTGTTGGACCCATTGTCCCACGTGTATTCCACACAGGCCTGCAATTAATAGAAGCCTTGTCTAAGGCTCCTGGAGCAGAAACTGCTATTTGGGAGAGGGGGACAAAAGGCAGGATAGATACGGGGAGGGGGTCGCTGGGAGTTGCTAAGAGAGCAACCCCTCCCCTCCCTTTTTATGGGGGAATTAAAGGGGAAAGGGAGGGATGAGGAGAGAGTTTGGTGCTGGATTGAGATCTTGAAGTGATCCCTGCTTTCTGCGCCCTCCCCTCCTGGTTTCATACCAGCTTCTGAAAGGGAGTCCTTGCTGTATTTGATGATGAGGATGATCATTTCACTGCCTGCTCGGCGGGGTGCTTGCTGACAGGGTGGGAGGAAGAGTTGGCACAAGCTGCAGCTGATAAACCAGTTAATGAGAGAAGTGAAGCTGGGGGAGAGCATGTGGGTGGCTGTGAAGAGAAAGAGGACTCATTTTATGCGTTCTTATGTGACGTTTGCTCTCTGACTCTTGTTCTTTAACTTCGGTGTCAGTTTCACATCATCATGAGGGATTTCCAGTCCAGTCTTCTTCATGCAACATTGCTGCAGTGTTTTAAAGACCCAGTCTGAGTCAAGCCTCTGCTGTAGAAGCGATGAGTTTATCTTTTACTAAATAATTACAGGTTCCCCAGGTCCATTTCCTGCCAAACAAGCCCACAGTAGCATCCCTCCAGCTCTGTGCTACACTGTTAGCATGAGGTCTCCATGGCACTGCAGGCATACTGGCCAAACATCCTTTATCTCTTCAGATGGGTATTACTCTAGAAGCCCACAAAGGCTTCATTCAGAGTTTTACTTGTTTTTAATGAGAAGAAACTTCAAGTTCAGTTTTTCTAATTGTTCTATTCTGAGCTACAACAGATGCTGACATCCCAAGAGGGAGTAAATATTTTCCACTCAAGAGTGATTTGATTTCCCTGCGGATAAATGGATTTCCTGATACCAGCAGCAATTGACTGACACCATAGGTAATGGCAGTCCGTGCAATGTTTTTCTACACTTGGTGTTAGATTGAATAATTTTCCACCATTTATTTTGGCCCCGATGTGTAGTATTTAAGTATGCAATTTTAATTCCATTGTTAGTTTATTTATATAGCATCAATTCACAACACATTTCATCTCAGTGCTCTTCAATCACATCATCCAGTCAGATTTATTAAACATTTTCTATCTAAGGAAAAGCAGCTGATTGCATCGACTCATTTACTTTGCAAGATGAACTCCTCCTGGATGAACTAGTGGTGACAGCTGATATTTGCTTGCGTTGTGTTATTGACTCTGCAGCAATCCCTCACACCAAGCATGCATGCAGCGGCAGTGGAGAGAAAAATTTCAATTTTGACGGGAAGAAACCTCCAGCAGAGGGAGGCTCAGTGTGAGTGGATTTCTACCAAAGCAACTGGTAGAGAGCAAAGCAGACACACAAAAGGAACATAGAAGCATTGATTCATAAAACACTAGGTTAGGAAAGGTAATGGTAAACCTGCTCCACAGGGGGCGCTATCTAAGAATGAAACAGTAACGCAGATAAGCTCTGAGCCGGTTTTCATATCATAAGGGATGAAAGAGAGCACATTCAGCTTGTTACAGCAAAAGATGAGCTCATAGCTATGTCTAGAAGAGAAACAGGACCAAGCACTGAAAAAAGTCCCAACTTTATTGTCTGTAAACAGAGGTGTTGATGGCAGCTGAAGCCTCCCTCCAGGATGGTGTCACAGCTGAGCAGCTTAACAGAACTTTGGTGAGAAAAGGATGAAAAAAAAAAAGTTAGAACAAAAAAACGCAGGATTGGAGAGTATAAGTAGAATGAAGGAGACTGAAGAAAAGTGTCCTCCAGCAGTCTAGTCCTATAGCAGCATAACTAAAGAGATAGTCAGGAAAACCTGAGTCACTCTAACTATCAGCTTTATCAAAGAGGCAAGTTTGAAGCCTTTAACGTAGACAGAGTGTTTGCCTCACTGTTAGTTGGTTCCACAGGAGCCTAAAAACTAAAAGATCTGCCTCCTGTTCTGCTATTAGAGAGTCTAATCAAAATGTGTAAATTCCTTTCTCACTATTTGTATTAACAGTAAGAAAAATATCCAAAGGTAGTTCGGACTTAAGAAGGGCCCTGATAAAGACACTGGGAGTCTATGGACGTCTATGTCACGGTGGTTTAAAGCTGACCTTCACTTTATTTTATCTGCTTTAAGTCAGAGGTCCCTTCAAAGCTGAGCCTAAACTAAAGACATGGAACGGTGGGCTCAGTGAACAGATGGGATCAACCCCACCACTTCCCAAACATATGAAGACATCAACAGACAGACAGACAGGCAGACAGACAGGAGGGCAGGCAGGCAGACAGACAGACAGACAGGAGGGCAGGCAGACAGACAGACAGGGAGGCAGACAGACAGACAGACAGACAGGGAGGCAGACAGACAGACAGACAGACAGACAGACAGACAGACAGGCAGGCAGACAGACAGACAGACAGACAGACAGACAGAC
>JAUZNJ010064956.1:6868-22582 GCA_034780135.1 Jordanella pulchra
AATATGTGAAATATATGCAAGTGCTGTCATTTATTTTTCACTTGCAACATCAGAAGTCTATTTTATTACCTTTTTTTGTGTTTTTTGATTATTTATGGACTCATAGGGTGAATCTGACTCATTCAGAAAAGTAGCAATACAGTAGAAATTTATTGTCCCTCGGTGGGGAAATTTATGTGTCCCAGCTTCAAATGTAAACAAAAATGGAAGTGTGCTGATGGAAAAAAGGGACCATGCAGTTTGGGCAAATCTGCACTGTAAGATCAAATACTTGACATTTATTATCTGTTAAAAATAGCTCATCTAAAACCTCAAAGATGTTTGCAACTAAGCAGGAAGGCCGCAAGAAATCTGAATAACTTGTATGTATATCAGGGCAAGGATTTTAATGCTTTAGTTTCAAGTAGTTAAATATGTAGATTCTTAAGGTGTTAAAAATATTATTGCACTTACTTGCTTTAAAAGAAAAAACAAACAAAAAAACAGTGAGCCCAAACAAAATCCTTTGTATTCACTGTTCGATTCGCACCATAAAAACCGACACACAAGCAACAACTAATGTCAGCTTCCACTGTCGTGGTACACGCTCTTGGCCAACATAAGGAAATCCACGTCTGTAAAAGTAGATAACTTCCTGGTAAAATGGGAAACAACAAGATTCGTTTGTCTTGGTAACTTCCTTCAGGAGAACATGCAGCCTCAGTGATATAAATGTTTAACTGCACTAAACATTTAATGATTTAATAAAAAAAAAAAGCTCTTTCTGCACAGCTCTATAAATGTGGAACTTTAGCTTCTGTCTGCAGCCAATATTAAACTCTTTAAGGCAGTGTTGAATCCCTGGTTGCTATTTGCATAAAATGCAAACCGATTAAAAGAATAAAAAGAAATCTGTAAAAATTGATTGTTATAAAGACTAACAGCTGCTCAGAGGAAATATCTGTGATGACGCTCCTTTGTGCATCTAGAGTGTAGCAGTCTGTCACTGAGGCTCTCTGGCTTTATTGTTATTCATTTTACTCGTCACTAGATGTTCCTACAGCAGAACATTGTGGTCCGGTTAGATGCCAAAGCCTGGTCACTCATAGTGTTTATATTTATGGAAACATGCAAATTATAAAACTAAACAAAATATGTTGTTTTAATGTGTAAAATATATTTTTTAACAAATTGAAGCGTGTAAAAAAAACTTAAATTAGCTATTAATGCTCTATGTTCACTCATCCCTTTATAAAGTATGTAGAGCTTTGAAGAAAATTTAAGGAACTTCACCTTCAGTTCTGCTCCACTGAAGACTCAGCCCTGCCCTCATTATGAAGCAGCTGCCGCCATGCTCCAACACCATAGACTATGGTTTTCTCTGGAAAGGCTCACAAGAAGACATTTGTACAGATATTAAACTGATCACAGCAGGATTTTGTCGCTGCGCCGTTGTTGCGTGGATCCGGGTTGGAGGTCGTGGCGTTGCTAAGGAGACGACCACATGCAGAGGAAGCAGAGAAAGAGGCCTGATAAAATACAAAGAAAAAGGTCTGACCAGAAATGATGATGCTATAAAACAACAAGTTAATTAATTACACTAATAAGGCCTCAACCTTTCTGTGGTTGAACAGGAAGAAGCAGAATTTATTGACGGCTTTTTTAAATGCTGAGAAAGATGTTGGTTTACCCAAAAACTTCTGTTTTAAACCCTAAACACAGATAAAAAAAACAAACAAAAAAAGTAGCAACTGTCCTTCTGGTTTTATTGGATTAAAACCTGGTTTCTGGTTCCAAACGTGTCGTTTTCTGGGAACCATTATTAGTTATGGAATGAAAAAAGCCAGATAGGAGGACAATTCCAGTTCTGATGAAGGAACATTTTTCTATTTCTGAACATTTCCTTTCCCGTTGTCTTTGTTTATCCACCAGTTTGTTCATTCAATCCATCTTTTATTAGATTATTTTTCTGTTCTTTTTCAACGTGGTTTGTAGCGAATCTTTGTGTTTACTCTTTGAAAACTAGTCGGATACAGCAGACTGCCAGCTGAGCCTTACATTTAGTTCACGACCTGGACGGGTTTTGGTCCTTTGAAGGTCCAGGACTCTTCCATCTTTTCTCCAGCTTTAGATAACGCTTCTCACAGATTCCCTGGAGGGTTAGAGACTGACAGCTGGCTTTATAAACCAGAGCAATAGATGGCAGAGGCTGGTTCTCATTCCTCCTTGGATGTCTTTAGATTAAAGGAATGATTTTACCTTTTTAGATATTTTAACTGACTCAGTCCAATCAATGAAGTTGATCACAGTTAATTTATGATGTAAAACAAAAAAGGAAATTATTTTCATAATCTTATTTTTCCCTCATTTATTAAAACAATCATTTTTAAAACTTCATCTTTGTGTTTCCTGAGGTTATCTTTGTCAGATTATAAAATCTGTGATTTGAAATGTGACAGAAAAATAGAAACCAGTTAAAATCCTCAACTGTAAAGCCTGCAGTGTCCACATTTGGCTCTTTTAATTGGACTAAATGAATAAAGGAGAACTGAAACTGTTTAAAAAAACAACTATTGAAAAGGGTGAATTTTTAATGATATTTAATAAATGAAAATGTTAAAAAGATGCAAAACAATCAAGTCTAGTTTCCTAACAAAAATGTACCAATTCATTCCTGTGCTGTTGGTGAAATTGTGCAGTTGAACGGTTTTCTAAAAAGTATTTGTTTTTAAAAAAAAGTAAAAATGATGTATCATAAATGCAATCACTTTATTGGAGCTTTAATGTCATGAATGAGACAAAGTTTAGGATAAAAAGGCAGAACTTTAGATCTTACAGATCAGTTGGACTCCTACTATTTTGCTTAAGCTTGACGAAAAGACGTTTTTTCTTCCTTTCAGGTCCCGATTTGGACTCCGAGCCGTCTGGATGCCAGCGCTTCCATTTCATGCCCCGTTTTGTCAGATTCTTACCGGGTAAAAATCCAGCATTTAGTTTTTGCTTTTGTCCTACATGAGTCAAATACGAAGCCTTATCTTACAAGCCTTTGTCTGACCTCTAGATGATTTCTGTGGTCTGTTTTGCATTTCCTTAGCTGTGTGCTGTTCCCCTTTGTTACACTGGGTGGTGCTGTTGCACTGCAGCAGCAGCGTTCGCCGCAGCAGCTCTTGCCTCCTACCTTAACGGCATCAAAAAGCAATTCCTCTCCCAGCTCTCCCAATTTCAAGAAGCAGCAGACAGACACTTATCCGCCTCTTTTACAAAAGCACAGCAACAACCTAATCTAATGTTTCTGATGTGATCTGCTAGGAGGAAGGCAGTTAGAGGGATCATGGTGTTACGCTGGGAGAACCACGTCTGTTCAGTTTGCATGAGTTGCTGTTGAACTCTGCTTTTATGACCTGGATGATTGCACAGTTCTGCAGAGCTTCGCTCCTGCTTAAAAGGAAACGCTCCCCCTGTCAGCCGAGGATCAGACATTTCTACCTATCTGGGCACGAAGAAAAAGTGTAATACTACTTGGTTGGTAGTGTTTCAATCCCAAACACTATCATGCTCTCTGTATGGAGTTTATTGGGTTGTTTTGGGGGGGTTATTTGTTGTTTTTTTGCCAGGTTCTTTAGGTGTTTCTTTCACCCTGACAACATAAAAGTGTAAGCACCTCTAGAAGCAGGAGTTTTTGCAACAAGTCGTCTGTTTGCCAAGACACAAGAACATCAGCAGTTGCTGCCGAGAAGAAGTTGTTTCTGCCCAACAATGTGTGAAGGGTTGTAAAACCATGTAACTATCAGACGTCAGTCGTTCTACAGACGAAAAACGTTTCAGATAGCCACCACTGACATCCCAGCAGATTTACTCCAAGGTCAGACATGCAAACAATAGAATAATTGAACAGGAGCTCAATCTCATGATTTAATAGACCTCTTTTAAGCCTGTTTGGCACTTTTGATGTGAAATTAAATGGCAGGAGTGACTGAGGAGCTCTGACTGACTTTTCTTGATATGAAGAGACCAGAGTCAAGATGTTTGACCTATAATTTAAAGACACAGCTTTTGAGATAATCAAACACAACAAAAGAGGAGTCACCATTTCAATTTTAGTTTTTCAGTTTTACAGCTGCAGGAAATGAGCCCCTTTGTGTCATAGAGTCCACCATGAATTCATCCTTAGATCAAAGTGTTCTTCACTCAAATGTGAGTTGGATGGGTCCATGATCCCTAACGCAGCAGCAGTGCGTTAAAGTGTCCTAGTCAAAGTCCAGACCTTAATCGGACTGAAATGCTCTGCAGAAATCTCTTGAGCCGGAAGCTTTTTTGGGAAGGAGTGCGGGGTTTACAGGTTTACGGGTACACCGACTCCCAGGGTGCATGAAGAGGGTCAGAGATCCGCTGAGGTGAAATACTGGGAGGACTTTATGAAGCTGTTATCAGTGAGGATAGTGACCCAGATAAAGGAAACCAGAGTGGGAGGATATTCCTCCACCAAGATGTGAGATTAAAGCTGACCAAAAACAACTAGAGATTGCTGCCAACGGTAGTTCTGCTTGCTGTTGTGTAGTTTTTAACACTGATGTGAATACTTTGTCTGATCTCAGATGGAGGGAAGGAGGTTCTGTCCATGCACCAGGTGCTGCTGTACCTCCTGCGTAGCAGCAAGGCTCTGGTCCCCGAGGAGGAGATCGCAGACATGCTGCAGTGGGAGCAGCTGGACTGGCAGAAGTATGCCGAAGAATGCAAGGGGATGATCGTCACCAACCCCGGCATGGTGAGGGAGCCCCTCTGCTTCCTGGTCTGCAGCTATGAGGAGCTTTTCTTCCTTCTACTCCTGCCCTGAACCCTGCTTCTGCAGGAGAGAGAGAGGTTTTTTGTTAACTTGTGAGATAAGAAACTTGCTGTGTTATCCTCCACAAGCAGTCATCATCAACCCTGTCTGAACTGAAAGCTTTTAGTCGGTTGACCTTCTTGGTCGGCCTGTATTTTTAAAGGATGTGCAGTAACTGTGTCCATGTGAAGGTGAAGATGTCAGCGGCTGTGGAGGTTGCAAAGAAAGACTGGACGTGTTTCGTAACCTTTGGTGCAGTTGTCCGGTCCGGGCTGATTTCAGACACTGGCTGGATTCAGTGCATCGCTGTTTCGATTCCACAGCTTGGTTTTATGTCAGAGATTTGAGGCTTTTAGACTCACTATGACCCCTATAGACTGACTATAACCCCTAACCCACTAAATGTGGGGTTTAAATTGGGTAACTATAGTAATTCTCCCAGGTTCAGTCCATGTTCTTTTTCCGCCGCCTGCTGATCCGTGGCCCTTTCTTCGAGCCGCTCTCCTCCGTCCTGTTTTCGAGGTGCTGATGAGGAGCCTTTGAGGTCAGAGTCCTCTGCTCAGCCGCAGGTGTTTCTCCTTTCACTCTGCTACACGGACCTGTCTGGACTTGTGAAAATGTTCACCTTGTGTGTCACATTGTCGAAATCTCTACCTGGTGAAAATCAGACGTGGCGTTCTGATGTGACCTGGGCTTAGACATGAATGTCAGCAGGCTTCACTTTCAGAGGCTGGAAAAGGCTCTGCTATGATGGGATATGATTTATGAACCTCCCAGGACTGATTCGCTCTGCAACTACACAGGAAAACTATTCAGATTCCTGGAATGTTTCCTAGTTCCTTCCTTCCATCCTTTCATTCCTTTTTTCTCTATTTCCTTGATCTTTTCATTTCCTCCCCCGTTTTACCCTAACTTGAATTTTTCCCTCTTAGAATTACTCTTTGCTTCATTACTGTCTTTGTTTTTCCCGTCCCTCCTTCCCTATTTCACTTTTATATCTCTACATAACTTTCTCCCCCTTTGTTCTTTGCTTCCCTCCTCCATGTGATCCCTCCTTCCCTCCTGCCTCCCTTCCTTCAATCCCTCCTAGCCACTCTTCTTTCCGTCCTTCTGCCTTCCATTCTTTCTTCAATCCCCTTTTTCTTTTGTCTACTTTTTATTCTCTTGATTTCTCATTCACTTATCTTTCTCTGCTTCCGTCTGTTTCCTTCCTTCCTTCCTTCCTTCCTTCCTTCCTTCCTTCCTTCCTTCCTTCCTTCCTTCCTTCCTTCCTTCCATTTTTTTTCTCTTCTCTTCCTCAGGTTCAGTTTTCTAGACCCGACCTCTCCCTCCAGTTCTTTGTGAAGGTTTTTCTTTTTTAAACTGGTGTAATTGGTTCAGGTGCGTTAAAAGCTGCGTTTTAATCACACATGTATTAGCAGGCGTACTGCATCAGAGCTGCTTTTAAAGGCGGACTCTGAGTTAGACGGTGACCTCACGCTCTCGGATGAAAAGTTTTGATGATGAGGGAATACAGAGGTGAGTTCTGTCCATCTGCAGCCTTGATCAGCCCGCCTCATGCTGCAGCTGCTTTCTCTGATCTCTAAAACTGGCCGACAGCCTGCTTGTGATTTGGGATCCATATGAGGACATGTTGCTTGTCAATCTCTCTCGTGATAAGAGAAGTGAGTTTGCTGTCCGGGGCGTTGCTTAATCATTCCCGTTGCTGCAAGCGGACTCGTCTCATTACACGCCTGTGACAGATGACCCTGGAGGTGTAGATTATTTATATCACATGCTGCTCACAGGTGATTGAGTGATGGCTGCCTCTGAGCTAAATATGTTTATGCCTTTAACAGGATCCACCCCCCCTTCCTTCTCTTTCCAGAAACCCAGCTCGGTGCGTATCGACCAACTGGACAGGGAGCAGTTCAACCCAGACGTCATCACCTTCCCCATCATCGTTCACTTCGGCATCCGGCCCGCTCAGCTCAGCTACGCTGGAGACCCCCAGTAAGATCACACCGTTTCTGCCTGAGAAACAAACAGACACCGAAAAATATCAAGCAGTCTCCTCCGATCCCGCGACTCCTCGCTTCCCCGCCTCTCTCCTGGAGAAACGCCGAAGAGGAGGGGAGCGACACGGATAGTCGGGATAGTGACATTTTCACATGCGTCGTCACGGGTCCCGGGTTTCCGTGGAGGCGCCGCGGATTCGCTTTGCTGCTCGTGAATAGTAATGCAGCATCCGCGCGCCAGGAGGGCGTCAGGCGGGAGAACTGTACTGTGTTGCTGCATAATTAACAGAGGACGCGTATTAGATGATGTGAGCTGAGATCCTCACAGGGATGTAGCAACATCACAACAACCCCCAAGTCTGTCTAAATTTAAACCTTCGCCTTTGTTTTCCAAACTTCAGTGGCTGATCCTAAATGCAATGGTTACACAGACCTCCTCCTTACATTTCTCCACATTTTATGTTAAAGCCACAAACTTTACTGTGTTTTCTTGAGTTTAGAAAAAAATAAGGGAATATGGAAAAATGTTTGTATTTCAGGCTTTGATACCCCAGCTTCAAACTCATGCTTTCTTCTGCAAATGCTTCTGCTAAAAACTGGATTAATAATTAAATTAAGGATGGTCTCAAAAGCTTTCTATACTTCAGCAAAACACGGTGGTGGATGCATCATACTATGTGGATGCTCTTCTGTTTCTCACGCAAAGGGAAGCTGGTTTGTGGTTAAAACTAGATAGAGCTTAATTGAAGAGAAGAAACCTTTGACTGCGGTGGGTTTTACCTTCCAGCAGGTCCAGGTTTCAAAACATATCAGAGTCTGAGGGAAAAGATGGATGATCTGCATCCAGTCTCAGCTTGAGATGCAGAAGAATGTCCCAAACCTTTCGTCTGTAGATGCACTTAGTGGTTATAAATATAGAGCTGCAGCAAAACAAACACAGAGCACATTTCTTGAGCTATTAAACAAAATGTAAAAGGGTGGGAAACCTTTGCAAGCAAAGAGGAAGAAGGAAAACAAAAGGATAATCATGAGGAAATCCATTTTCTTCCTCCGACTGATGCCACTTTATATCCATCAGTCCTCTGAGCTCTTTAATCCCTGTTCACCTGCTGCTAGTGTCAGCGTCCTCAAAGCGTTGGACGGCGACAAATTTATGGACCGATTGGGACATCATTAGCTCATGCAGAAACGAGCAGCGAGAGGCGGGCGGTGAGGATTTCCGACCGCAGCTAATGACGCGTGTCAGGGCAGCGGTCGGTGTTGATTGTAGCCGCAGCAGAGAGACAGAGCCTTGGATGCATTGGGGACAGCAGAAATTAACACCAAAAGCTTCTTCTTGGCCACCCACCGGACACCTCGCGCATTTCCGGCTGGACCCAGGCAGAATGTAGACGTGTCAGAGGTCAGGGAACGTAAAGGGAAAAGAAGCAGAGCGGGATGATGGAAGAGGAGTGAAATCACTGCAGAGAATAAATTACAACCTGCTGTCAGTTTTATACACAGACCGCTTTCAAAATGTAGAAAAGCAGCAGCTGACATGAGCTGGTAGTGATTCCTGTCACATCTATGCCTTTAGGAGCCGCTGAAACTCCTCTGAACTCATGATCCTGAACTGAAAGGGAGCAGCTAATCTGCATACCGGGCTGTGATTGGCCACTTGATTTCCTGATGGCTTCTCCAAGGCTCTCACTCAAACATTGTGGAAAGAGTTCGAGTTTTACAGCTCAAGTCTCTGGATAAAAAGACATATCTATACAGTGATAAAATTGGCATCATGGTACATATGTAAAAAAAAAAAGAAATCCTTATTTTTTTAGTAATTCTGTTCTTTAGGGATAATTTGTGTTTTGTTTTTTTTTTTAAACCACCCAAACAATACATCAGATCTCTGACATCAGAATCACTGCATAGATGTGAAATTGGATGGGTTATTATATTTCAAGTGCAATACTTGCAAATCCTGTGTGCCAGGAAAATATCTGGCCTTTTGGATCAGCTCCCACTGCTCTTGATGCCCATACTTGATGCAAATATGTAGTGGATGTGGTGCTGAAGCTCATAAATATCATTGGAGACATTGAGATGGAGGAAAAGAAATATAGGAAGTCATGAAGAAGGAAAATGATAACTGAGCTTGCAATATACAGGCGGCTGGAAAAGGCATGTTTTACTTAAAATGTGCAGGCCTGTTTTTAGCCTTCTTTAAATGAACTACTAGTCTAAATGTGTCCCTGTACAGTCAGAGCAATAAATAAAGTGGCTGAAACAGAGACGAGTGGATATCCCACAGACTGTCTGAGCTGATCCACAACGAAGTTCATCTGTCCACTGCGCACAGGGAGGAGGATATTAAATGAGGTCAAAACGATCTACAAAGCTCGCTGTTGGACATCTTGGGGTCACAGAGTGTCTGTGTCATCTACACACAGGATAAAAACTTTGCTGTTCACCCAGCATAAACAGATTTACCTTTGACAAAATCCTTCTGGGACTTTAAACCATTAGACCGAAGCACACAGTTCCAGTTAAAGATCGATCTGTTCTGCAAAAAAACAACAACAAAAAAACATTTGGGGTAGGAGTGCTGCTAAAGAATAAAAAAAATAACCTCATTGTCACCTTAAAGAAAGGTTAATGTAGGTAATGAATGGAAAAACCCGAAAACCTCAGTCAACTGCAGCAAAAAGGGCCGTTTGGTCTCCTTTTTAATAATTTATTTTTAGGATTTTTATTCCTCATCAGGGAGGATGATCATATTTGGAGGTGATTTCAGAAATGATTTTTACTCACTCCTAACTTGAATTTAAATTTTTTTATCTTATATATGAGTATATATAGTTTCCTGATGCTGTATATGAAGGATACTCCTGAAAACCTTTCATTACGTTTTCAATGTGGAAAAAAACCTCCAGCGGCAAAGTATATCGACACCCTGATATCAGCCTGTTCAATCTGTTTCGAGTTCAGTCATTGCTGGCGACGATCAGTTTAGGGTTTTTAGTTGGTTTTTTTTCTATACAATGATTTGATGGAAATTACTTCTTTTAAAGAAACTTTAAATATGACATCAGACCAATAGGATAAAAAGCTTTAGTTGATATGAACCCAATACTTGCATCAATTGGCATCGAGGAGATCAGCCTGCGGGTCGTATTTCTTCTTTCCACTTAACTTTGGTTTAATCTGCTTTCATGCTTCCCTCAGTTGACACAGGTTCTTTTAGCAATGATTTTTTTTTCATGTTTTAGACTGTTGCATATCTGTCATGTCAGATGTCTTCCTCTAACCTGGATAGCTTGACTGATAACAGGTTTGGTTCTACAAATTATTAATCTGGGATTACTTCCATCGACTTTAGGGAAGAAGAGAAGGACCTTTTAAACAGAACCTTCAGGGCTGATTGGATCAATTGATAAGTGCCTGCCTAAAAAGTTTGGTTTTAGCCATAAACGGTAATAAATCCAAATTTCAGCAGCAGTGGAATTTTGGCAAAAAAATGTGAGCATTTATTAGTATTTCTTGTGCTTCACTGTCTAACAAGTCCGTGCTTCTGCTGATTCATTAGTGCATTCAGCAGCCGTGCCTTGAAATCATGTGAAGCTCATGCATTTCTGCTACTTCTGTTTGTTATTCATCGTTAACATTTTGTTTCATTTACTGATGGATGCGTCTTTTTCTTTCAAACTGAGACTTTCGATTTTTTTTCCGTCTATATGAAGAAGTCAAATCACCATTGGATTTTTTTCAGAAATCAAACCCCCCAAAAATCGGCAGCACATACGGGGAATGGGTTTAACTGCAAAAATAATCGGCCTTTAAAAACACCTGCGTCAGTCGTTGTCTAGTCAGCTGACAGCGGCTTCAACTTTCCGCTCGCTCGTTGTCCCTCCGTCGTGGACTAGATCGTAGATTCTGACAGAATGTGACAGCAGCAGCTACGCTCTGCCATCTTTATTTTGCTTTCATCACAACTATATGTCCCGCCTTAAACCACGATGCTGCAACATGATTGGTGGACCTATTTTGGGTGGGTCTCGACGGTTGAAAAGGACGCGGTACAAGATGGAGTCTTGTGTGTTTATGAAGGGCAAGGTTACTCTTCCCCATGAATGGGTCAGCGTATCACACATGCATACATATGTGCCGAACATCACAATCACCGTAATACTTGACAGAAATGTGTACCTTTCAGTGTGTGTAATGAAATTATATGCATCTGTTCTTTCATAGATTAAATGACTTTTCAAAGGTATGGTAATTGACTCCAGACGCACGCCTACATTCTCATTGGAGAATATATGCTGGATACGCTGCGTTTTTGTTGCATCTGTGGCATTTCGATGTATCCTGTTAAGGAGACTGTTGTTTGAATGACGGAAAGCAAATGCTGGAACAGATGAACGCGTCTGAGAAGGGTTAGAGATGGGAACCAGAGAGGGGGGGGGGGATAAAGAGGCAGCATATGCTAATGAAAGCATGTGCATCGGATGGCGAGAGCCACGGCGCTGCATCCCCAAGAGCACGCCGCGGATCTGCAGAAAGGTCATCGAAGCGGATTGGTGGGGGGGTGTGGAGGCCTCCCAGGCTGGATAGACTTTCTCTCTTCTCTCCGTGGTTCGGGTGGCTTCTGAGCGGAGGCGGCGGTGAGCCGATAATCAGGGCGGTAAAGCCACCTCATTCCCTCGTCTCAGTCTCTAATGAAGTCCCCGCTATTAAAGCTCTGTAATTCTTCCAGCCCTCCGAGCGCCCCGCCTCCTTTCCTTTTCCTGTCCTTCCCTGATTCCTTCCTTCCTCTTCACTCTCTCTTTCCATCTTTCCAGCCTCTATGAAGCCCTAACCTCACCGTCTGTCCTCTGCAAACATAATGGAATAACTGTGGCTGAATGAGGAGCGAGTCTCCAGAACAGGAGCAGAAGAGTTACAGCGCATCAATCAGGGGTGTGATTGAAAAGAGAAGGGCTTAGAAAAGGAGAAAGGGAGTTTATGTGATGACTACATGTCACCTTGCCGATAACTCCCTTCCTCCTTTGATATGCAAATAAGGGCAAGGACAATGAGATTTTATAGAAAATGAGTGTTGGAACGAGCTCTGGAGTTGCTGCCTATCACTTACATCTTTATATTTATCTTTTAAACAATAAAACCAAGACAAAGTGACACTTGCTTCAAAAAGCTCCAGGATGCAAATTGTCAGCATGTTTGTGATCTTTACTTCCCTATTTATTGAAAAAAAGAAGATTGAGACTCTTGTTTGCTGTTGACAGGTACCAGAAGCTGTGGAAGAGTTATGTGAAGCTGCGCCACCTGCTGGCCAACAGCCCAAAGGTCAAGCAGCTCGACAAGCAGAAGCTGACACAGAGAGAGGTGGGTGGAGAGAAAAAACCCAATGTGATACTTGTCTCTAAATCTTTTATGTTAGCTTTTAGTTTTGTCCAGAGAAATATGTCTGCAGAACTGATTTCCAGGAGTTAAATTAAGGTCTTAATTGCTAATACTTGTGAAATGTTAGGATTAAATAAATCACCTCAAAGGATCGATAAACAATCATTAATTATTGTTAAAAATAACTAAACAGTGGTGATTTGAGGAACTAAAAGTATATTTTTATATGGGATCCGGTGTGATAAGACACACCTCATCTATGCTGTTCTCTAGTTTACAAGCTGAGCCGTCCGTTTGTGCACATAGGTCCACATGAAGAGCTGCCTCTCCCTGCCCATAAAATGCCACTAAGAGAGCAGAGAAAAGTCAAGGGGCGAAATGGTGGAAAGAGCAATCAGCAGATCTTAACGTCCATCTCTAGATGTTCACTAACAGCATTGCTCTACTTCTAAGCCACGCAGGACACTGGAGACTTCAGACATGTCTTCATTACTTTTTTGATCAATGTTATTCTCAGAATCTTAGAGAACAGAAGTACTATCTTGATTACTTGACACCAAACCATTGTCCAATGTGAATGATGCATGGAGCTGGGAAGTCCAAAACCTGCTGGCATAGAAAGACAATTGGTTTACAATCTTTGCGATCTTCAGAGCCTGATTGAGTTTAAGAAATGCAGTGAGATGTTCTATTAGGCTCAACTTACAGGATGCCTAAAGAGACCAGGGTGAAAAATGAGTCCAGCTTTCACCTGGTTTATACAGCTTCCGTGATCTTTCACACTGGTAACCGTTTTCTCCAAGTCACCTAACCTTAAAAGGATCACTAATTAAGTTTTTCTTTTTTCTTTTAAATCACCTTCAGTTTTCAGGTTTATCACCAGAAAGTAACTGATAATTCGTGACATATTCCCCAATATAGCAAGAATTTTTTTTACTCTGTATTTTTAAATTTAGAAAGTTTTTGAAGTCATAACAATAAATATTGGTAGTAAGTTTAGAGTAAGAGAAATGTAAGGTGTTAAAGTATTGGAGAGTGACCTCTGAGTCCAAAGCAACCTGTAAGTTCAGAATCCCTTTTAATTTTCAGAATAGAGTCGAAAAACTAACCTGCACCTCTTAGCAACGTATCTGAGGATGCATAGTTTCTGGAAAAGCACAGAAGAAGTAACCTGTGAGTGCTGGTCAAAGTAGCCTGTAACATAATACATGGATGGTTTGATGAGAGTTCAAACCATTGCTTTTCAAGAAACTATCCTAAATGAACCCTGATGGTTCAGTTTGTGACTTTAAATAGTGAACTTTCCAAAATTTCCACAAGGATTTACTGTTGGTAATCAGCAAGTTATCTGTAGCTTCCAAGAAAGTGCTAGAAAAGTAACCAGAAAGTAACAGAAATACATGTTAGTCATGACAAAGTAAAGAGTAATCTTTATGTTGTTGAGCTTTTCAGAGTAACTGGGAAAGTAACCAGTAGGATCCTTCAAAGTGTTTGAGAGAAACGTGTAATTTATGGAAAGTACCCCTGAGTAGGGAATGAAAAACACATATTCTGTACTGATACCTAAAACATAGACTAATATTCCTTCTGTGTAAAGAATAAAGATCCCAAAAATTCTTGGCTCACCTGGAAATAAAGTTCTTTTTATTTTTTTCTATTTTTTATGGATTCAAAGCTAAAGTGTGTAATAATTACTGACAGAAATGTAACAACAAACACGGACATAGAAGTTCAACAGGAGTACAAAATGAATCAATGTTTTAGGTTCATATACTTTCTGTTTTAAACTTTTATTATTTTTATTTTGACCATCAATTGCGATGTTCTTGTCAGTGGAAGGTTTTGCGTTTTATTTATTATTAGGTAACTAGATGTATAATGAATCCCCAGCCTTTACTTTCTATTTGCTTTGTTTTGAAAGGACATAAAAAAAAAAGCTTGATCAGAAGTTGGACGGATTCGTCTGTTCAGCCTTTGTTTTAAGTCAGGCATGAAAAATGCAAACCCCCCCGTCTTTTTTACTGCGTAATTGAGATGAATTTACAGCTTTGAATAAAACGGCAGTAACTGCTCTCCTGAGTCCGGTGTGAAGGTCAGCCCACCGCTGCGGGGGTGGGGGGGTGGATTTGGTGAAGTAATGACCATGTAGCCACAGGGAATCCCACAGTCGCAGCGCTGCGTGTGTGACCCTGAGCGATCGCAGAACAAGCTCTATTCTGCGTTTCCTCATCCCTCCAGAAACGTCGGTTCGTGCCGCCGACCTGGGCTCCTCCTTCAGACCGCTTGATTGGCTCTGAACCAATAATGAGTCAGAACTCAGAACTTTGAGCTCAATTAGTTTGTTTCCCAGGTAGCTCTCTGGGCCTTTTAGCTCTCCCAGCTAAAAGACCCTGACAATCCCACTGTCAACCTGCGCCGAAGCAATTAGTGAAGCCAAACAGATGCACACTCACACTCTGGGTCCATCAGACTCCACCAGCAGCATTAGCTGTGTCAGAGTGTCTTCACTGCAGTGGCACTGTGGCTTTGCTGCTTATTTAATGCCTGAAGGAACACTGAACACGTCCTCTAAGACTAGAGCTTCTGATGGGCATTTTCTACCCCGTTGAAGGTTTTTTACACCAGCTGTGTGATGAGGAACTGCTCTCACATCATAGCTGCAAACACCCGTCATAACACATCATTAGGAAAGCTATTTTATTCCTTTCTTCTGGATTATTTCACTTTATTCATATAAAGAAATGGTTCCAACTGTAAGATGTATCACAGAGATATTCCGCTGTACTGTCTGAAAGATCTCTAATATAGAAAAGTATTAAGCAAAGACTCTAAATTCAACCTTGAGTCTTTTTACTACTGGCTCAGCAAATGTGGATTTAGGGATTTGTTCTGATTCTTCTCTGCAGGTTTGGACGAACTCAGCAAGTCCCTATTAAAATAAATAAATAAAAAGCTCCCACTTTGTCCTTTTGCTGTTTTAATTCATTTTTTGTAACTTTTCACCTTTTTAAAATATGTAGGGAAACGTAGAAATGAAATGAACTTTGAACAAGCAGATTTCAGAAATAAGTTTTGGTTTATTTGTTCATGTCTTCCCTAATACTTGACAGCTTTGGTTGGGACTTCTGGAAGTGTCTTAATTAGGACCTTTTTTAGGCACTTTGACGTATTTCTCTGGACTTGATGTTTTTTGAAACTGTTTCAATCCAGTACCTGCTCTTAAAGTTAAAGGATAAACCGGTTATTTTAACTCGTACCACAAAATAAAAACAGAAACGGGATATTTAGGTCCTTATTTTTTATGTCAAACTTTCTCATAAACAACACGGCTTCATGTGTTTAAAGTATTAACTCAGCCCCCCACCACCACCCCTGATTTTCCTCCTCCAACACTACGGAGGCCATCATGGTACAAAATGGCTTCCGCAACGTCTACATCACTTGTCTTGTCAAGTGATGACGAGGTTTCTTTACATAACTTTATCGATAGTATTTTATTAGACTATAGGATATGGATTTTATAAAGTCCTAACT
>JAUZNJ010064967.1:0-26901 GCA_034780135.1 Jordanella pulchra
AAATAAACATTTGAATGCATCAGTCTGTGTGCAATGAATAAATATAATGTACAAGTTACACCTTTTGAATGCAATTAGTGAAATAAATCAAGTTTTTCAAAATATTCTAATTTACTGGCTGGTTTACCTGTAAACTCTGATGGAATCTGGATAGTGGTAATATTGACATGCCACCTGACACAGGCTGTATTTTCCCAACACTTAATGCCATAACGGAAGACTAAGAGGAGATAAATGATAGTGGGAGGAATTATCACACTGGTTCTGCTTTGTTCCCAGTCTGACCATGAATAAGGCAGGTGATGATGAAGGTCAACCTGGGGGCCAAGGTGAACCAGCCCAACAGTCGGTCAGGAAGGGTCTGGGCAAACTGAGCGCCCCCTCCTTCACGCCAGGCTGGAGCAAAGCCAGCTGCCCTTGCTGTCACTCAGATCAGGTGGAGCCACTGGTTCTGGTGAAACTTGGGGAGAAGGTCAGCCCCGAGACGAAGCGCTGGCTCATCAAACTGATCGGAGCTCCCCAGAAGGATGGAGGTAATATCTCGATTTACAGTGCAGAGCAGATTAAATGTTTATGAGCATCTCAGTGTTGAAACAAATCAATGGAACCAATAAGTGGTTTCCAGGAACAGACTAGACAGGATTTACTGTCAAACTGTAAACCAGTCAAGGTTCTACTTTAAAAACACCGTTTTACTCCAGGTGCCGGGTTATTGGCTCACCCGGGCGAGGAAGCCACTGGTAACATCATCGTGCTGTCTGCGCCGAGATGTACGTTACTACGAGCCACAGAGGAGCTGGGGCTGTGTAAGACTTACAGCAACGATGACATGGAGGCCTTCAGCTACGATGACAGAGACAACTTCAGAGATTCAGGTAGAGCTCTAGAACAAACTGCACAGAAGAAAACCACAGACGTGTATCCTAATAGAACAGGAACTGCTTTGTTTTCCTTCTGTTCAAAAACACATCATCTTTTATCTACTCCACTGCTGCTGCTCCATTAGCTAGAAACCTAAACAGGCGTCTTCCGTTGTCCCAGACCTGTGAGGTCAACATATGCCAAATATACACACATGCTTTAACAACACATTTTGATGCCTCATGGACTATTTAAGTAAATTATTGTACATCAACAATAACTGATTACTGAGGATTGCAGCATCCTGCACAGTATGAACACAGATAATCAATAAACTGAGGTCTAAAGATTAGGTTAACAGATACGCAGAGTTAAGACTGAGGTAAATGAAGCATACCTTAAAATGAAGATTAAAGTTTATTTTATAAAGTTTCCATTTTATAGTCTAGTTGCAAAGCCAACTTTTAACAGAAAAGGATAAAAAATGGATTAAAATGTTGCAACTGAAATATCAGCTAAGATAACTGTGTTTAATCAGTGTTGTGGTCATTGACCGCAGTCACATCAGCTTTATGGTGTCCTATGAACAAATTCACCAGCTGATGTCTCCTGAATTTATTACACTGCCTCTAATAGACACACCTTAAGAAAACTACAACAAACTGTGTCTTAGTTACAGGCTGAAAGTTCACGAAACCCTTTAATACTGAATTAGCAAAGTTTGGCTTCTTGACTTTAAATGAAAAATAACAAGAAATTCTGAAATCTGAAGGTGAAGACGATGACTTATCTACGAAGGAAGCAACAGCCGTAACACTCTTGCTAAGTAATTCTTCCTGTGCAAACATCAGGTGGGCGACCTTATGGCTGTTTGTCCGCATCGGAGGTTTAGAGCACTAACTGTAGCTAGGTTTTGTATATTTATCATATCTTGCCCTCAATGTTACTCTGTGACTCACCTCAGGTAATAAACTTGACTGGATAACCGTTACAGTCCTACCTAAACCACCTGATGACTTCTTTTAAAGATGACTTTACAATACAACTAATGGAACCAGAAATGGGTGTGCGCTTATTACGGCTATAATACAAACCAATCTTTTTGGGGTTTCTACTTTAAAAGGTGACTTTATCATCTATATTAAATTATTTTAACTGTAATGATTTATGTGAGTATTATTAGAATTATTATACAAGTTCCCAACATGTCTGATAAAAATGTCAAAAAACTTTTCTAGGCTAAATCTCCCAAGGTTCCCAGAATGTGTGTTCATTTGTTAAAATATATTAAAAGTTAAGGTTTACCAGTAACTTATGGCAACAAATGTCTATAGTCTACAGTTGTTAGGTGTGGAACCTGTGAAAAGTAAGGAAAAATGGATGAAAGAATATGAACAGGATAAGACATAAAGTAGGAAGGAAGGAACAATATCACTAGGACACAAAGAAGGAAAGACTAGTCAGACGATAAAATAAAAAAGAACGGAATGTAGAACAAGGACAGAACGACAGAAGGGAAGAAACAAGAGGGGAAACGAGTAGAGACAAGAAAATATGAAAGGCAGGAAGGAAAGTGGGGAAAAAGGAAGAAAGATGTAAATATGTAGGAAAGGAAGGAAAGAAGGAGCTCCTATTCATTTATTTTCTATTTTTACTTATCCAGTGTTTAAAATCAACAATTACTTTTCAAATTTTTAAAGACTGCATAAGATCCGTATGATACATCAGTCCATGATTAATTAAAAGGCACATGAATATCCACCACCCAGTACTAATAGCAGCATTAATTGTCAAACTTTTACCTTCAGTATTTCTCTGCATGTTACCTAGTTATTAATTCTGGATATTCCCATGCGTGGCAGACAACATGGAGGCGTTTCTGACGCTAGCGGAGCGACAGTTCATCATAAAGTACGAGCTGGATGGTCTGCGGGCGCAGAAGGACCTGAGGATACCCGGCCTACTTGACAGCGTACTGCAGAAGAGAGACAACATCTGTGAGTAGCCTCATTGTGTTTCATATCAATACAGAGAAAGTAGACACTCACATGCTTTTGGGTCATTTCCTGCCTCATCCAACACAAAATACACCACTGTTTAAATTTCAGATGAAGAAGAGAGGTTTTATATGTGACTCTACAGTCTGTTGGTGTCTCAGGATTTAACTCTCTCATATTGTTTTTCCTCTAACTTTCATATCAATTTCCAGAGTTCCTCCCTTTGCACTGTTTTTTTTAGGATATCTGATCTTTTTTTCACCATCTACACCCTTAAGAAACAAAACTCTGGTGTTCTGACATTCAGCTTAGTGATTAGTTATGGAAAAGGTACAAAACAATGTTCAAGTAAAGCCAGATTTTTAGCTGGGTGACAGGTTGTGGCGGTTTCCTCTAAACTGTGCCATACCAAATCTATGGGATTAAATAGATATATCTATATACAATTATTCTACACTATAGCTAAAAAAGCAACATAGCAGAACTAGGGTCCTCAGCTCCACTGTCCTCGATGATACACTCAGTTTCCAATTGATCCCCGAATCAGATGTCAACTGAAATAACTATGTATCCAGTCTGCAGTGTAATAACATGTAACTTAATACTATATGGCTAAAATATGCTTTTTTCTGGCCAGAGATTGGAATTCAGCTCCTGCTTCGTTAACGACATTCCTACCTTAAAGTACAACTTAGTTCCAGAGTCTTAGTTCCGCCCACAAATAATATTTAAAAAATGTTCCACTGAAGGCGTAACCTAGAACACAGAAAGTCTGGGGGTGGGAGGGGTGATCTCAGCCATGATTGACAGTCAGTCACACGATGGCAATGCGAAAAAAGCATGGCTTGCTGCGTTCATTTCAATCAGTCAATCAATGGACCAATCAAAAAAGTTAACTTAGCATTCCTATCCCTGGTATCAGTATTAATAGAGATATTTACTTAACCTTCCATCATCATCATCATCATCATCATCATCACAGCATTTTTGTGGGAGTTCAGCACTTGCTCTCCTTCATTGCTTCCACTTATTGAACAATTCTGCACTTGAGGAATGTTGAACCACCTGTCATTCATAGTTGTTATGGTAAATATAAACATAAAAAATAATTAATTTACTAACAAATTTAGCAAAAACAAAGCGTTAAACTCAAAAATAACTAATTGTACAGCCGCAGAATGCAGTAATATTCTAAAATAAAAACTTTGCATGCAACCAAAGTCAGCTATAGGTGCAGACATTTGAGAAGTTGAATCAAATCAAACTTTATTTATAAAGCGCTTTTTCTGCATGCAGCAACACAAACTGCTTTACAAAGTAAAAACAGATCAAAAACAAGTCACATAAAATGCATACATAGATAAAAGGAGAACAAGCACACACACAAAACACACAAACAGTCCCCCCCATCCCCAAAGGTAAACTCTAACCCCTCACTCAACTGACAATAAAAGTAAATAAAAAAAAAACTGGCTGGACACTGTTGTGAGGAAGCAGTACCGTCCACGCCAGAGGCCAGCCCCACCACAACTACAGGGGGCGCTACCACAGGGCAGTAGTGCAGGACCACCGGCCCCCCAGACAGGATGATCAGCCTGCAGGTTGAGCAGGCAGAGCCCCCAGCAGACCCCCATGACGAAACACTGGAGTTAAAAGTGTAAAAAGGTCTAAAGAGGTAATAGAAACAAATGAATTCAAGTATCCTTAAAAACTATAAAATGTAGGAATTAAACAAGATGACAAAAAACAGGCAATGCAAAAATAAATAAGTAAGTTTAAGTAACAAGAGTATGCCCCTTTAAATTGTATGAGTCTTACCATTGGACTTAGATCCAAATTTCTAACTTCCAACTCAAACATTTTAACTGCAACACGCCAAAATTTGGAAATACATGTCGGAAAGTTGGTGTAACAGGATAGGACCAGACTTTCACATTAAAACTGGATTCCCAGTGGTGAACCTGTCCTATAACCGTTCTTCATTATGTACGCAGCATTAAGTAAGTCATTCAGGTGCTGCTTATAACTATTTAGACAATATGTTTCAATGCTGTGTATATGCACAGAATAATACACTGTAATGGGTTTTTGTCATTGTTATGGTTGCAACAGCAGGTGTAGTAGTCATGCAGAATACAAGGGGTAAAAAGCAGATGTCTGGAACGCACCTCAGAGATCACAACACACCAAATTGTTAAATACCAGTCTGATGATAATGAAACCTGCATGTTACAAACACTCATATTCATTTAATATTTAGAGCTACAGTTTCACGTGTTTGATTTCTGGAGCATTTCTGCATCATTTACACAAGAGTTTAGGTTTACTGTGTAGTAACCTTATGTTTTACTGTTAAGTTGGGGTGGAAGCGTTTCTCTAATGTGATGAAACCATGTCCTGCTTGCTGCAGGGCAGAAGCTGGGAGCAGCTGGTATAATTGTAGATACATTTCCTCTCCACAACCCTGACAAACTAAAGGATCTCAGTGAAGCCTGGTACACAGGGAACCAGCTCGCTCAGCCACTGGGTATGTCAATATGAATAAACACATAAAAAAACATTTTGCCAATAGAGTATATGGCCAGATTGGATGAAACAAATGTGGCACTAATACTTCACAATCCTTCTTATTGATTTTCCCAGACAAAGTGAACGAGTACTTTGGTAGCTCCATGGCTTTCTACTTCAGCTTCCTCGACTTCTACACCTGGTCTCTCCTTCCACCAGCAATACTGGGTCTTTTCATTGCATATTACTCAAGTAGGTTTAACAAGTCCTATTGATTTGTTTTCTACCTTTATGATGAAATCCAACAAATTTTACTGCTGACAAAAAGTACAATGAAAATGGAAAAAAACAACTGATTAAGCTAATTTACTAATATAATGAAGGTAAAGTATCAATATCCTGCTAATTTTAAAAGGAAATAGTTTTTATTAAGTGTTTTTTTAGTCCAGTGGTCAAACTTTAAACACAGAACCTGCACATAGAAAAGCAAAACCGTAAACAAGAATGAATGAATGAATGAAAGGTTGAACTGCAAATGTATGGTTGAATGGATGAATAAGAAATCCAGAATTTAACATATTCATCAGGATATAATAGAGTCAAACACAGGATTCCCATTTACATAAAATAAAAATATCTTCTTATCCATTACAGGAGAGGTTCAGAGAGAGATGATGCAATCAGTGTCAGGTTCTCAAGATGAAGAAGCCCAGGAAGAGCCAGAACCTCTGATCAGCGGCCACATGCTACAGGCAGTGTTCAGCATGCTCTGGTCCACTGTGGTTATGGAGCTCTGGAAACGCCGCAGTTCGACACTGTCGTACCGCTGGGGTACCCTTCACCTAGCCGAGCGCTTCGCCGAGCCGCGGCCGGGTTTCCACGGTGACCTCGGGGTCAACCCTGTAACCGGCCGAGTGGAGCCACTGTTTCCTGAATGGAAAAGGGACCTGCGTATGGCATTTGTGTCAGTTCCAGTGGTGGGGCTGTTTTTAGGTATGTATCCCAACTACAAGTTGATTTCAGTCAGAGTGCCTCAGGTATTTGTTAAAACCATTTTGATTTATCTCACAGGACTGGTAGTTCTGGGAATGACATGTTTCTACTGGGCAGAGGCCCGGGTTCAACAGCTGCACAAAGACTGGGACTCAATGATCTCTCAATCTTTGCTCTACGTTCCATCTGTGGTCCATATTGTCTACACCAATATGTTGGCCACAGTCTACAGGAAGCTGGCCCAGTCTCTGACTGAATATGGTGAGCATCATAGACAGAATATAGTGTATAAGGGAGAAGGAATTTATCCAGGACAAATGTTTAGCTCCAACCCCTCAGCTGATTTATTAGGTATAACCTGCTAGTACCGGGTTGAACCCCTTTATTGCTTTAAGAACTGCTTTAATCCTTTATGGCACAAATTCAACATCTTACTGGAAACCTTCCTCAAGCAGATTTATCCGCAGTACATCCATCCGTGAATCTCTTCTTCCACCACATCCCAAAGGCGCTCTGTTGAATTGGGATCTGTTGGCTATTGAGGCCAGTGAACTCATTGACATGTTCACGAAACCAGTCTGAGATGATTCATCCTTTATAGCATGGCGCCTTATCCTGCTGGAAGCAGCCATCAGTAGATGGGCATATAAAAAGTGATGGACATGGACTCTGGTGGGCTGTGGCGTTGACATGATGTTACATCGGTACTAAGAGGCTCAAAGTCTACCAAGAAAATATCCCCAATACCATTACAACAACAGAAGCCTCAACAGTTGATTAGGGCAGGATGGATCCATGATTTTACATTGTTGACAACAAATTCTGACTCTACCATCTGAATGTCACAGCAGAAATCGAGACTCGTCAGACCAGGCAATTTTTTTCCAATCATTTATTGTCCTTTTTTGGTGATTCTGTTTAAAATGTAGCCTCAGTTTACTGTAGCTGACATGAGCGGCAGCTGGTGTGGTCTATTGCTGCTGCAGCCTGTCTGTCTCAAGGTTTTACATGTTGTGCGTTCAGAGATGCACTTCTGCATACCTCGGTAGTAACGAGTGGTTATTTGAGTTACTGTTCCCTTTCTATCTGCTCCAACCAGTCTGGGTATTCTCCTCTGACATCAACAAGGCCTTTGTGCCCACAAAACTGCTGCTCATTGTATATTTTATCTTTTTTGACCACTCTCTGTAAAATCGAGAGATGGTTGTGCAGGAAAATCCCAGTAGATCAACAGTTTATGAAATGCTACGACCAACAACCTTGCCACACTCAAAGTCACCTAAATCACTTTTCTTCCCAATGTTGATGCTCAGTTTGAACTGCAGTAGATTGTCTTGACCATGTCTAGATGCCTGCTATGTGATTGACTGATTGGAAATTTGCATTGATAAAGAGTTGGATAGGTACACCTATTAAGGTAACTGGACAGTGTATTTGCAGTGGGGTGTTGGTACAAAAAAAAGGAAAAAAATACAGTAACAAGAATAATGCAGGTCTAATATAAAGGTATTAGAATAACCCAAGAAAATCAATAACCAGTCATTTCTCCCTTAGAGAACCACAGAGAGGAGTCTGCCTATGACAACCATCTGACAGGCAAAATCTTAGTGGTTAGTTCCCTCTGTCTTTGTTTTTTGGATCATTTTTCATCATTAGCTCCAACCAGTCAACTCTGATTTCAATTTCCTTCTTTCTTTTAGTTCACCTTCTTCAATAACTTTGCAGTACTCTTCCATATCGCCTTCTTCAAGCAAGACGTGCCGCTACTCCGGAAGGTAAAAAGACCTTCAGTCCTGAACCAAAGGGGCTTTAATATAGCCAAAGAAAAGATTTCCGGTTATGGATAATCATAAGAAATGCTTTTTTATAATTCTGCAATCAGTATATTAACTGTGTTTGTCAAAATCTGCAATTTGTTCTTCCTTTATTTTCACAATAGTTTAAAAATATTTAAAAAATGGTCCTGCATCAGATGCACTAACTGTCTTGCTGCTTTTGTTTTTTATAAGAAATTACAATGCCTTGAGAAAGTATTCGGCCCCCTTGAACTTTGACCTTTTGCCACGTTTCAGGCTTCAAACATAAAAATTTAATTTCTTGCAAAGAATCAACAAAAAGTGAGAGACAATCATGAAGTAGAACAGAATTTATTAGATATTATAAAATTTAACAAATAAAAACTTAAAAATTGAGTCTGCAAAATTATTCCGCGGCCTTGAGTTAATACTTTGTTTGTAGCTCCCCCTTTTGTCACGATTACAGCTGCAAGTCTCTTATCAGTTTTTGCACATCGAGAGACTGAAAGTTTTGCCCATTCTTTCTTGCAAAACAGCTCAAGCTCAGTGATGTTGGAGGGAGAGTGTTTGTGAACAGCAGTGTTCAGTTTCTTTTCACAGATTCTCAATTGGACTCAGGTCTGGACTTTAACTAGGCCATTCTAACACCTGGATATGTTTATTTGTGAACCCTTCCCATTGTAGATTTTGCTTTATGTTTGGTATCATTCTCTTTTTTTTACCAGTCTCAGGTATTTTGCAGACTCCAATGTGTTTTTTTTCCTGAGTGGTCCTAAAACAGAGCAGGTGCATTTATACGGAGACTTGATTACGCACAGGTGGATTCTATTTATCATAGTTCATCAATCATTTAGCTCAACATTAGATTCAGATATCCTCACTGAACTGCTGGAGAGTTTGCTGCACTGACAATAAAGGGGCTGACAAATTCTTAAAAAAGTTTAATATATCCAATAAATTTCATTTCACTTCATGATTGTGTGCAACTTGTTGTTTATTCTTCACAAAGAACAAAAATTTCACATCGTTATGTTTAAAGAATAATATGTATAAAACCTAATCTTTTGTATTTTTATCAAAGGTAAAAAAAAATGTTACTTGTCAATATCAAATGAAAATATTTTGTTGTCCCCTGAATTTCTATAAACCCTCTTCCTCCCTTTTGTATAAGTTAATAGATTTTGATTATAAACCAGGTGGCTGGCTTCCAGACATCCTGTTGAATTTTCACTCTCTGTCTTCATGTGTTTAAAGCGTTTAGCGTCTTTGTTGATCATCACCCAGCTAGTGAACCAGGTGACAGAGGTGGTCATACCTTTCCTAGTGGATCGATTTATCAGCGCCCCCCACAGGACAGAAAGTGAAGATGACCCAGAAGAAGACAAATTTCGGAACCAAGGCACCCTGCCTCCTTTCCCGGTGAGCTTTGGAGAGAGTCTTAGAAAACACGTCCTAAAGAGTTTAGAGTAATATTGGTCTATAAATAAATCTGTTTCTTATTTTTGTTTTCAACCAAAGGGGTTGTTTGCAGAATACATCGAGCTGCTGGTGCAGTTTGGATATTTGAGTCTTTTCTCTTGCGTCTTCCCTCTGACCGCGGTTCTGCTGCTCCTCAACAACCTAACAGAAATCCGATCGGATGCTTATAAGATTTGCAAACTCTTCCGCAAACCCTTTTCCCCTCCTGTGGCCAACATGGGCGTGTGGCAGGTCAGCAGCAGCAAAAACACTTTCACAACTCCAAAACTCAGCTCATGTTGACTTCTGCTTACATCAGCGTATTGTTTATTTTTTAGCTGGCCTTCGAAGTGTTGAGTTTTGTATCAGTTGTGTCCAACTGCTGGTTGCTGCTGCTCTCGCCGCACCTGCAGGATCTGGGCCAGCAGGCCGGGTTGAGCGGCAGCAGCCTACTGATCGGGGCTGTTATGGTGGAGGTAAGAGAGGAAGTGGAATCCCAAATAATCTCTAATTTGAGCTAATTTGTTTTATTCTAATCTGCGTGTGTATGTTTTAACAGCATGTCCTAATATTAGTAAAGGTTATTATGGCTGCCCTGATACCAGATGAGCCTGACTGGATCCGGAAAAAGAGGGAGCACATCGAGTACACATCCATGCAAGCCCTAAGACAACAGGTTCAACTGACCTTCTTTCATATTTGGCTTTACTCCTCGTCTCCTCTTTCTCATTTTGTTTTTCTTATGTTTTCCAGAAGCTGCACGTTCAAGAGTCCTAACATTGTTTTAAGATGTTGAAATAGTGCTCAGTACCTCTGGAGGTAAAACCAAAGAGAAGAGAGCTGCCCCACAGCTGTGACTCTGCTCCACGTGTTTATCGCTGCCTTTATTCATTCACACAGTGCTTCTACAACCTGAATAGTTCACATTTTATGCATATAGCAAGTGCAATTCAAACAGCAGCTTAAGGTGTTTTTAAAAATGCAGCAAATGGATTACAGTGACTGCATTTACAGCATAAGAGTGCTGTGATAGAGACTCAATATTATTGTTGTGGACTGTACTGTTTAATATTTTTTTAAAAAGGGACAGTATTTAAAGTTACCTGTGGTGCCAAAAACAGGCAGAATATTGGCTCGTTGCTGCCACCTGGTGACAAAACACAGTTAGTGTTCAGGATTGAGAGGAAGAAGACGGTATCATTAAGAGAAAATATAAATGAGTTGGCTCACTTTGGAAGCAGTATCATCCTTATCTGAGTATTTATTTTATTACATTAATGGTTTAACTGAGTTTCTTCTCATGTTCCTTAAAATCAATCCAATATTTTTCTCTCATAAATGTAGTCAGATAAATCCTGATTCAAGTTCATCAAAAGGAGAAATCAACCTATTAACAAGACGTGCTATAAAGCTATAAAGGTATTTGCTGTATTAATAATTAAGTGATCTTTAACTCACAGACAGCTTCTCACACACATTACTTTCCAAAAATCACCTGTAGGTTATTGGGTTCATTTTATTCTGATTTTTATCCAGCAGCAAGAGGAGATGTATGGTAATGACACCAAGCTCAACCTTCTTTAAAGGGATATTGTGTAAAAATTACTGCAATCTAGCTGTGAAATGAGTGCATTTCACTACAACGGACACTAAACCTCATCAGGTCACTGCCTCCAGCACATACTGCGGCAGCCACTGTGTGTCTACAGTCCTCGACGAGGCAGATGTACCCATGTCATCTGAGACTTTATGGAGTTTTAACTCATGTGAAGAGAGTCATGACTTCTTAAATATTACAGACTGTATTGAATTACTAGTGTGACTTTGCATTCACTGTGGCAAAAAGCCAACGTTTACCGTGGCTTTGAAAGCTACTAAAACCCACATAAACCCACAATTTTGTATCAAAAAGATTGGAATACGTTTGCAGGACCTACTGTAGTGCTTTCTATGGTAACAAGTCATAGTGTCTAAACTGAATGGAAAAAGTTAGCGTTATGCTAATTACTGCAGGACAGTTTGTAAACATGGTAGCTCCAGTGTCCATTTTTAAATCTTCTTCAATAGTAATCACCGAGAAACTGTTACACAGCGTCCCTTTAAATTGGGCGTCCAAGCTCTCCCATTTTCCTAATAATGTGCCAACTGGGTTTTAATCATTAGCTCTTCAGGCTTTATGAAGACATTTTTCTTAGAAACTTGGCTGCTTCTTTAATTGGAGTATTTAACCATTTTCAAAAGAATGATTTTCGTTTGTTTCTTAAACCACTTCCATCTATTACATAAATCACAGAAGAATTAAAAACCTCAGAGGATGAATTATTGTTGTGCCCACTTGTAGCACTTTGCTTTTCACAAACATATCTCACCCGACTGTTGAATGAGTCATCTAAACTAATTCCTGTGCACAGCATCACCAGCTGGTTAAAAAGGAGGAGCTTTAAGACTTTTAAAACCAACTGAAGATAGGTGCCTTACAGCTGCCCTGTCCAGAGACTGTGTCAGCTGTCTGGGCTTAAACTGCTGTCCTTTTTGCTACACATCTACTTTCACTTACCTTTTCCCTGTCTGATTAATGTCAGAAATTAATCATACTACAAATAATCTTTTTTTAAACTCCCAAAATGTGGGGAAACCAAAAATACACCTGAATTAGTGACTTTAAACATATTTTTTAATGTTTTCCATGATTACTCTTCAGAATGTCCATATTTTAATAGATCAGGTCTATCAATTAACAAAATTTTTTTCTTTTGATGTTGTTTGATTAATTCATTAAAATTAGGGTTAAAAGAGTAAATATGTACATTTCAAATATAATACCTTGAAAAAAATTAAGGTTGTTTTATTCTATTTAAGGAGAACTAAATAACCCATCAATACTCTGGGACAATAATGTCATAAAAATGTGGAAAACAAAACAAAACAAACTCCTCATTAAATAAAATCCATTAACGGTATCCCAATTTATTTCCTCTTTAAAAATCTCATAATTAGATGGCATCTATATGAAATGGGGATAAATGTGTGTAAAACCTGTGTTAAATTACGTGATGACACAATGTAGAAATACTAATATCTAGTTTCATAAGTTCGGATAAGTCACAAGAAAATAGTGAAAACAATGGCTTAACAAACAACTCTAAATTTGGAAGGGTACACTAAGATACCTTGAAACGAATAGACATTTTAAAATGTTGGCTTCCCTTTAACTTTACCGGAGCTTTTAAAGGACAATCAATAACCAATTTTATGAAGTATAGAAGAAAAACAATTGGTTTAGCTGCAGCCATTTGAGCTCAACCCAAACGTTAAACTTTCTAAACTATTAGTGTTTCAGTGAATTTCAAAATGATCGAACATTTTATTAGTAGTTTTTGTTATAGCATCATTACTTAGAAGCATTTCATATGATCTTGTCAATAGAATCAAGAGAAACTATGGCTTAAAACGTTGTTTTTAATTCACTAATTAGCTGGTAAAATAAATGATAGGCATACATGAAACCATCTTATTATAAAAAAACATTCTTTCCAGAAAAGTCTTACCTACAGAGTGTTTTCCTTTGACTTTAGATGGACCGTATTTGGTGATATTTGATGTTCTCCGCTCGCTCGACTCTGAGCAGCGCCTCCCCTGGAAAGTGGACGAGAGCTGCAATGGCTTTTGTGTTATGTAACTTATTATTGTGTTTATAAGTGTTTTGAGGAAACGCGATGTCAGTCATCTCCTTCACTTGTGGCTCTGTCCAGCGAGTGTTTTTTTCTCTCTCTCCGTTGATACTGGCCAATAGGAACACAGGTCCGCCCATGGCACGTTTTTTTTAACATGAGAAAAAAAATCCTTGATCGAGAGAAGAAAAAGTTTTTGAGAGAGAAATCTATTTTTGAGAGATGTTTTCTCTCTGATATTATTTTTTTCACTTGGACATCATTTTATAAATATCCATTTAACTTTTTTCTATGACAGTATTTTCTCTCAAAACTTTTTTTTCAGTCTCATATAAAATCAGTTTTTGCTTTCAGTGTGAACATTTTGTTTTCTCCAATATATCTATTTTACTCTTTAAATTATTTTCCCCTTTCAGGTCGCTTTTCTCCTGAGTTTATAAAAAAAAAACACACAAAAATTAGTTCATATTAATTTAGCATCATGGTGATATCTGCCAAGTTCAACAGCATAGCCTTTATTGCTAAATCCAAAATAGATTGTGAGCCTACGGATTATTATTCTATTTTAAGAATAAGTACAGAATCAGCTTTTTGAGAATAGAAAATTGTTTGTGTTTTAGGTCTATTCTAAATTAAAAAAAAAAAAATAATAAATTTCCCAAGTAAACTGCTACTTGTAAATGGAAATTCTTTAAATAAAAGACATAAAACCCTACAAATAATTCCCTGAACCTAACTTGTTTTAAAATCCTTAACTGAATGCAAAACCTTAATATGACATATTACAGTTATTGGCCACAAAATAATTAGGAGTGTTTCATATTCCAAAGGGGAACATAAAAGTAAAAAAAAAATGGTTGACCCTTAAATGGACCAGGCTCTAATAGAGGATACTTCTTGAACTCTTAAGAAAACCACTTTCAAGATCAATTCTGATAAATTTCCATTTAATATTTACTTTTACAGAAACAAAAAGCAATTTATTTAAAATCAGACTTTTAGTCTGACCACATCTGGTGTTCTGAGATGGTAAAACAAGAGGATTCTGTAAATCAAAGTTGTTGATTTGTGGAACCTTTATAATTTTTGAGGAAATTAAAAAGATTATTCCAGTGCTTCCTGGGACGTTGATGATGTGAAAACTACAAACTCATCACATTTAAACTTATTTAAGTCCTTCTTCAGACATTTGGAGAATCTTAAAACACATATCAAACATTAGTTTTATTTATTATAGACTGGTAGGCTGTTAAAAAACACAGTTTGCACTTTTAACTTCATCAAGGTCCCAAAAAGCAGTGAGATCGTCACCTTCTTCCACAAATATGGAGGCTTCAAAAAATGTGAAATAACTAGTTAAAATGATCTGATGTCTCATTGATGTGTGAAAAAAGAGATTTTTTGTTAATTGGAATGCATTTTCCCACATTTGGGAAATGTGGGTCAAAAACAGAAATTTCTGAGAGCAATTATATGATTTTAAGATCATTTATCTCATTTTTTTTCTTTATCTTCAGTTTATGCTGTTGTAACTGCTGTTCATCTTCAACAGTTACAGTTTAGCTACTAAAAATCAAAATATTTTTAAGTATTGGGGGAGAAATTGTGGCCTTTTGTTACTCACAGTATGAAACATAGCATGCAGCAGATTATAAGAATAGTTTATTTTAAAATTATGATTTTAGTCCTTCTGTTAGATAACCATTTACTATAAATACAGAGAGATAATTTGTCAACTTTGAGTTCTTATTTACATGTGTGCTAAAAAGCACGAACAAAATATGAGAACAATTTTACAATTTTCCATTAATGATACTGTCTTCTCTTAAAACTGAACTGAATGCCTTAGGAAGAGGCCAAATAAGTGATATATTATTGACTTTTTATTTCCAATTAGCTTGTGCATCAGTTGTACAGCACTATGTGGAACCAACCATAACACCTTTTAGTCAGTATAAGACTTAATCACAAGTGTTCACTGATAGTTTGTTTTATTTGTTATATTTAAGGTGCGATTCGAAAGAAAACTGTGGTAGTCTACATGTTTTTCTGTTTGTCAAGTTTATTGTATTTAAACGTTGGTAGTCCATTCGGCCACCAGGTGTCGCCAAACACTGACTTTTATGCTGACGTAGTTTGTAACATGCAGTCCTTGTGCCTACAGGACTCAAACAGCCAAAATGCAGGGATGGAGAGATAAAATAAAAGCTTTAATGTGTGTGTGTGTGTGTGTGTGTGTGAGGGGGTTATGATGTACCAATGAAAATAGTCTGAGCAATTAACTACAAGGTCAGGGCACAAAAGTTGACAGTGTTTGATGGTTGTGTGGTAATAAACTAACTTAAAAAAAGCTTTTTTGAAGTTTGTGTTCCTAAAGAATTAGTGAAAAAAATGTAAAATCAAAATATTATCTAAAATATTATCTAAACTAGAAGTTTCCCCACATTCCTTTTTAATAAACAGACTTTGTAGCTAGATTTTATTGGAAGTCTTTTAATAATTCTAGTTCTCAGATGTTTCTGAAGAGTTTTTTCTCAGTTTTTGTTTGGACTCTTGACAGCTTCTTTTGTATATGTTTACTAGAAAAATAATAGTTGTTAGTCAGGGTCATAAAAACAGTACTTTTCATCCAATCCCGCAGGCAAAAGATAAGTACACTGGAAACATGATTGAAAAATGATTGCAAATTTCTTAAAACAAGTGTTTTTACCTTCAATTTCAGTAGTTAAATAGGATGATCAGCCAATGGAATGAATATTTTTACTCTGTAAAATAAAATAATTAGATTTTATACACTAAACTGCAATTTTTGTTCTTATTTTAAATCTAAATTATCGTCTTCCATTGGCAATGTTCTCACTTACCTGCTAAGTTAAAAAAAACTACTTAAATTTTCTTTCATTGTAGTGTAACTTAGAATGAAATATACAGTTAAACCAGATGCCATTATGTAGAGTGAAAATACAAATAACCATTTTCTCTAGGACATTGAAAAGAACTAAACATCTTTTTTTTAGGTAAATTAGGGTTAAAAAATTATTTCTATTTGATTAATGCCAAAAAAAGTGTATAAGTTTAGGCAAAGTTTTAGGAAACCATTAAGTCTTTCCCAATAAATTGCTCGAATTTTTGTCCGTGACTTGACTGAACTGGTGGTTTAAGTCATGTTTGGAGGTGTTGCTTGGACACACCTTTTTTTAGTCCCCCGCCAACTTCCAATGGGACTAAGATCAGGCTTTTGTTAAGACCACACCAAACAAACGCATTTAGATTTAATTAAGTCATCACTTTATGTGAGGTGGATTTTAAGAGTATTCAAAAGTACAATATTTCAGCAGAAGTGCATTAGAAATAAAACTGGGCATCCATTCAGCTGCTTTATTTCATTTTAATAAATAAATAAAAGAAAAATATCTTCACAATCCAGGTTAAAATGCAGGTCAGCAGACAGAGAGAGACAGAACACAGGAACAAATAACTTTATCCCTCGTTTGCATGGGTTTTAAGCTGATGAGATATGAGTCATAATAGGATTTTCACGTGACGAACGCTCCTCTTTTTTTAGGCCGCGAGCAAACAATCACATGTCAGCGGCGGTCGCTGGATGTTGTTCGCTGAGCTGATTCCAGGTTTCTTTATAACAAATATAGCACAAACGGGGCAGTTTTACGGCAAAATAATACAACACAAAGGGACTCTTCAGCTACAGAGTAAAAAGTCATTGTGTGATGGCCTGAATCTATGCGAGTCCCAAGCTATTGCTTGCAGAAAGCTACAGTGTTCGTACTGTGTGCAATCCATCATTCAATGGGTTATTATTAACAGTTGAACAGAAACAATGGCTGTTCTGTCAGACCCAAGACACCTGGAGGTATATTCTGATAAATATCTGCAGCAACATGCAAAGTCACACATTTGTTCAGATAATCAATATCTTTGTCAGGTAATAAGATCATATCTTTAAGAAAAAAAAAAAAAAGCTATATGATCATTATTCTGAAATAAAACAAACAGGAGACCTGCATGTTAATGATCCCATACACAGTTTAAAACAGATCAAGCTATCTAGTTGATAAGCAGCAGATCATACGTTCCCTCCAGACTCAGGCGTGTACTATACAGTGTTATATCATACATATCTTAACAGTCTTTATCATATCAGCTTATTTTAAGAGCCTTGAAACCAGTGTGACAAAAATGTGCAGAGAAAAGGTGATGGGTTGGAGAGTCGACGCCTCAGCCCGGGTCATACCGAACCTTTTCCTTTATCAAAATACAGCTACCAAACTATTCCTCATTTATTCTTGTAATCCTGATATTAAACCATTTCTTAAATGCATCTGGGTGTAAAATACATGTCTTCTATCCAAGGCTAAGAATATGACATCTACGCTGGAGTCAAAAGTTTTATCTAAAATTTTGGGAGGAGAAAAAAAACAGAACAAAAATTAACTGGACAGGGCGGCGCAGGCAGAAAGTAAGGACACCCTTTTCTAAGTCCATGGATTCACGCTCGCAAACCTCCAATTTGATCGTCTTTAATAAATTGGAAAACATCTGACATTTTAGTTAGAGACGATGACTAATTGTTTTCTATAACAAAGCAGCAGAGGAAACCATTTGTTGCTGAATTGGGAATAATGAGTTGTATATTTTTTCCCTGTATCTTGATAGTCTTCACATCTGGGGTCTGTTTGCTTTGAACCCACATCTACATATGTATATGAAAATGTTTCAGTTATTTGTTGTGACGTAATATTATGTCATTCACCAATGTTCTTAAGAGGGAAAGTTGCAGATTAGTGCTGCTGTTCAGATGCAGCTCACGAACTGATCAGCATCAGTGGGACCAAACCTATACAAGCAAAAGCTTTGGTAACTTGCAGCTTTCTTAACATCCTTCCAAAGCAGACAGATTTCAATGCAATGCTGCTGCCATCAATCTGCAAAGAGTTATAAGGCCATTTATAAAGAAATCATAGTCAATCATCCTCCAGGGAGAAACTATTATTCACAAGTGCAAAACACTCAAGAGAGCTGCCAGTCTTCCAAACTAATTCATGTCAATACTTTGATTATTTACAAATAAAGCAGATTATGAGAGGATGGACTGAAAAATAAAACCATGACAAGTTTTTGGCAAGTTAGGAAACATTGAAGGAGAAAGAGTCTTCACAAATAATATCATTGCTTTAATGCTGCATCTAAGTTACACGTCTTGGAACAAAAGATAGATGGTGCCACAAACCTTGGCGGAAATATTAGGCCCTAATTCCTTCGTAATGATAAAGGAGACTGAGAGATGAAGAATTATTGTCTAAAGGTGGTTCAAGAGCTTGTATATCCCATAATAATCCTCCTTAAAATACATTATGGGTACAACCAACTGCTTAGAAAGGAAAAAAAAAACATAATCTAAGATCATTGAAGTGGGGAAATGAACTAAAGTCCCAGCTAGCTGTAGCTTTAGTTCTGATGTCACCAGGAAACAAATGTTGCCAGACTTTAGTCATAGCAACCTCTTCATTAACATCAACAGATCTACAGAAAAATAAAGGTGAGTCAAGCCAACTATAAGACCTTTGGGTGGGTGTCCTTTCTATGTTGTTATTAGGCCAATAAAAGAGAAGAAATAAAGGAACACGTTGGATTATTAGTTTCTTGTTTTTAAAACAGACAGACGGAAGATTTTACACCCAAATAACGAAAGAAAAAGCGTTTTTGGATTTTTTCTTGTAGTGCAACAACAATTGTTTTTCTTATTTTCCAATGTTGGATAGACTAATACACCTTGGGTAAAAGGTTGGTGGGGAAGTGATGATGTATTCTCGCTGATAAACAGAAAGCAGCACAGAGGACCTGCCCTGGACTGACTGCCAGAAGTGGATGAAACTGTCGCTTTTAATCCATTTAATCTTCATAGGCACCTTCAAACAAATAAAATGA
This sequence comes from Jordanella pulchra, assembly GCA_034780135.1. Taxonomy (NCBI): domain Eukaryota; kingdom Metazoa; phylum Chordata; class Actinopteri; order Cyprinodontiformes; family Cyprinodontidae; genus Jordanella; species Jordanella pulchra. Next base: position 19,231 of record JAUZNJ010064967.1, read on the forward strand.
TCTCTAGCTTATACAGTAAAATAAATCTTGCCCTCATCTTTCTCCTAACGACTTCATGACCAAAGAGGTTGGATAGTTTTTTTCTCAAAGCTACAAATGAAAAGCAGAATTTTCTTTTTTTTATTATTCTGCAGTCCCTCCTGTACACAGCAGCAAATGGAAATTAAGTCCTTGGTACATCTCACTGTTGACTCTCACTAAAATAATGTTTATTACATGAGCACACTGTTAGAAGTGGGTGTTTGTGAAGCTGTACAGGCGTGTTTCTGTGCTGAGGGCTGTTTTGCTCATCGCCTCTGCAGAGAGTTCAGCTGGGTCTATGTTCAGGATTCAACCACCTGCTGACTGCCAAGCAGCCTGTGCGTCCAGAGAGAAAGCGGCCCTGAAGCCGATGTTTGCTACAGCACGTGGCAGCAGTTGTACTGAGCCAGCGGCAGGATCTTGGGCTTGTTTTGTGTGGGTATGTTGAAGGCCAGAGCTTTCTCGCACAAAGGGAACTGGAAGAGTCTGTCTCGGAGCTTGATGCTGTGCCGCTTCCCCGGCTCCATCCTCGGTAGCGACTCGTCTCGGCTTCCTGGAGGATTTTGGGGTTGAGGTTTTTCTGCGGTCCCGCTCCTTTCGTTCGGTTCCTCCTCCCTTTCTGTTTTCTCCCTCAGGCTGGCGGAGGATGCAGAGATGCAGGACTGACAGGAGTCTGGTGTTGAGAGGAGAGGAGGTGGTTTGCCGGTGTTGTTATTGGGCTCCATCTCTTCATCCTCTCCCTCTCTTCTGTTTGAGATGTTCAGCTGACAACAAGACACCCTTAAAGCCGGAGAGGAAGGAGTGACTTCGGATGTCTGGCTGAACGTTTCATCCCGATGACTGACTGGCTGATCTGATATCACACACCCGCTGTCTTCGTTTTCTCTTAGCATCTCCATGACCTTTTCTTCCTTCGTATTTCCAAACTCTTCCAGGTTTTCTATGCACTCTGACATCTCCTCAACTCCCTCCTCTGGTTCTCTCAATCTGTTCTCTTCTTCTTCCTCCTCCTCCTCGTCCTCCTCACAGATCTGCTGCAGTGCAGGGACGTTCTTGCCCACAGGAGGCTCTTCAGTGGGAGCAGGACGGAGGCTGAAGCAGAGACTGGGCTGCCACGTCCCAGGATATGTCTGCTGAGCCGAGGACCTCATGGCCAGCAGATCCCCGGACTCTGGGGCACAGAGTGAGGGAGACGTAGCAGAGAGGGCCCCTGTGACCCAGTGTGGCGGCGCCTCAGGGCTGAGGAGGGCATCATCCAGGCCCTGCAGCCACTGATGAGCCTTAATCTCATCGAGACACGCACGGCGACACGGATCCTTCTGCAGCATCCTGGAGATCAAACTGAGGAGGAAAAAAAAGGGTTCTAATAAAGTGGCAACGTGAATAAAAACCAGAAACATTATAAAAATCCATTTCAACATCCAAAATGGATCAATCTGATTTAATTACAACACATCTTGTCTGTGTTATATCCCTATATTCTACTGGTTATTTTTCCTTTTCTTTTATCAGTGTGTTTTTATCACTTTCCTGTGATTTCACCACTTTTTTCTGATTGGTTAATATAATTCACAACATAAAACTGACTTAAAATGGCTTCAAGCTATGCGATGGCCACTTGTGTGTCCCAGAGTGCATTTCTTTTCTAATCACAGATTGAATCAAGGTCACATAATGAATCTGGTGTCAGTTGTTTCAGGGCTTGTTTACAGACCATCAAATGAGCCATTTGTTGTGGGAAATTTATTCCTCCATGGGTTTAACCTCAGATGCTAAATTGAAATTGCAAAAAGTATTCAAGGCGATTATTTAACAACTGTATGAGGTTAAAAAATCTATCATGGCTTCCGCAAAATTTGATAGTTAGAGAAATCAATTAAGGCTTTACTTCTTGCCTTAAGTCTATAAAAACTGATCATTCTCTGTGCTTCTTCCTTAAAATAAAACTGAAAAAAAGATCAAATTGAAAACTAAACAATAAAACTGTGAGCAACGTCATTATTATTGATTATAAAAGCTACAAGAAACTAAGTTAGGGGTCATTTTTCCTAATCATTCTCATATAAGAGTTAAAGTGTTTGTGAAGGACAATCCATTTACTTTAAAACATAATAATCCTCAAATCTGTGAAGAAATCAGCCTAGATCTAAACGATAAATGGAGTAAAGATGCAGCCAAAGTCGTCTTTGTCCAAATGCTATGGCCTCTGAGAAACCTTCATAGTTCTAAGTTCAAGCATTTTGAAGGAACAATCTGGAGAAATTAGAAGCCAAACCACAGAAAGCAAAATTTGAAACTGCCAACAGCAGTAAACAAATAGAGGATCTGGAGTTAAAACTATAATGCTGACACAGCTTTTGATGTTTCAGTGTTTAATTCTTTGTTTCGTCAACACAGGGGGAACAAAAATGTGCAGCGCAGTTGTGATTTTTTTGATTCGGTATTTTCCGTTTGTTTACCCTCCTGCTCTGGGAGCCAAGAGAACAGTGTGTGTTTTGGTTTAGGGTGTGAAGGATCGAGGTTGAGTGCGAAGACAGGCATGAATGCTTGAGCTGTATTTTGTTCCAGCAGCTATTGTATGATTTTGACAATAAAAAATTGTGGTTTGAGTTTCACAGCTTTTAATAGTGGAACATAACTGTTCATTTTAGCCCAACCTGTATTTACAGTGGCTGGAAAATAAAATAAAATGTGTTTGTACAAAACGTAACATCTCTTAAACTAAGAGAAAAATGTAGCCCCTTAAGCAATTACATAAAAACTTGGTAAAGATTAAATAAAAGTCCTGAAAAAGTTTGGGGTTTATTCTCCTAAATAAACAAAAAAATAACAATTTGAGTGTATTAATTATTGGTGAGTATATTTATATTTTACTTTTGGAAATTGATCATAATAACTTAATCACCTTGGTTTTCTTTTCAGATACCAAACTGAGAAACAAAAATATTGACCTGTGTTCTGTTTTTAAACTCAAAAATCAAAAATAAAAAATCAAAAACAAATCGAGGCGTCTCCCCCATCAGTCATGTGCGTCCACACCGCTATGGACGTGGTACAATATTAAAACATATTCATACAATCACATCCCTGCTCACTCTCCATAAATCTCCCTCCTTATCATTATTATTTCTGTACAGTAGGGCTGAAACAATTAATCAGATTAATGGTGATTTTTGGATTATTGAAATAATCCTCAACTAATTTAGTAATCGATTAATCCTCAACTGAAGTATAGAGACTCTAAAACATACCTTTAGCTGACAGATCACCCCATTTAGAACAGAATTTACACTAAAATTGTAAAAAATATATATATATGGATACTTTGTATTTAAGATAAAAAAAAAACAAAACTTTTTTGTCCGTCAATTTGCTCTATCCAGAACTCCTCGGGTGGAAAAGTTTTACTTTCATCTGGTTTAACTGGGGCTGAATCAAAGGGGTGAGAAGTCAAGACTCATTTTTTTAATTTTCGTTTTTTTCATGTTGCAATAAAAAAAAACATATTAGTTGTCATGTTCTGGAGGGGGGGGGATCTCAAAAGAAAACAACACAAAAATTGGCTTGTTTCTCTATTTTTTTAATATCTTATTTGGAAATCATGATTGTGAGTCAAACTAGGAGAAGTCTTTCTGTTCTATGGTTAAAAATGTAAACCAGAGGAGTTTGACAAACAGAACCACATAGACTTCAGTGGAACATTTAGGGAGTGAGTTAATGAAATAAATTTAGTACCTGACAAGTTTCTGGTAAAGCAGTGGAAAAGCGTTTCATGGTCCCTGTTAAAGCATGGTGGTGAATCTATAATGCTGTGGGCCTTTTTTTGTCCCTTCCAAAGGGATAGTTTCATGAACCTTATGAAATACCAGGACATTTTTAAATAAAAAAATTCCGGCTGTTAAATGAAAATGGGACATCAGTAGGTTTATGCCTTAAAGGTTGGATTTTTGTAACCCTTTAAACCTTCAAGCCTACTGATACAATAAAAGATACATTTATTCTAATTTTTTACATATTTTTACTATTATTTACAAAATATTTTTTCATATTGCAGTCCTGAAGCTTTGGACGGTACTCACTCTCTGCAGTCATCTGAAACGTGTTCAGGGACAGAGTAGCGGCAGTCCAGAATCATGACCAGGGTCTCGCTGTCGTTGGTTTCCTGGAAGGGAGGGACTCCACAGACCAGCATGTAGAGGATCACCCCAAGAGACCAGATGTCTGGAAAACACATCAAATATAAGTGATGTTGGCCTTAATGGGCAACACAAGCAAGGAATCAAAATAAAAACACATCCTAAACTCTCAGGGAAGATTTTTAAATATCTCCCATCATCCCAAATCAAAGAGTCTCAAAATTTAGATAAACAACATAACAAATAAAAGGATTCAAAATGTGGATAAATAGACAAACTACAGTACAAAATATAATCTTAATTGGGTTTACAGAACATTCATTTCAATCAAAAGGGAAATTGAAATGAAATTGACTAGATTACACTCCACAAATATCACTCCTGATAAAAAACCGTATGCAGGTGCTTTAAATAACTCTTCCCTGTTCTCAGTGAACCGACTGTTTAGATGTCAGATTTACTTAAATGCATACGATTTTTTTTTTTTTTTACTTTGTTAAGAGTCCCTCCAGAATATTTATCTGTTCACAAAAGAGTAAATTAGGATGTAAACAGGTTCCCATTCAGAGCACTGATGGGTTTCTAAATGACTTCTTTTTCAATTAGCAAAGAAACAAGTATATGCAAAAAGGATGTCAGCATCAGGCAGCATCCAGCAGGCAGGTGGAGCAGTGAGTGGAAGTCAGCAGATATTGAGGAGGCCTTTCAGACCATTAGACACAGGAACTGTGTTGAATTTGTGGTGAGAAATCTTTTTTTTTTTTTTTAATAAACAGTTGACCATGCATATTATTAGCGCTTTATTAAGACACTGTTCAGAAATTAGAATATTTTTCTACACTTTTCACTTGCTAAGAAAAAAAAAAGAGAAGAATTTATCTGGTGGAAATATTTCTGAATGAAAATAACACGGAAACGCATCATATAGAAACTAAGCAGCAACACAGCTCTTTAAGTAAAGCAACACAAATTCTTGACTAAATTTGGCAAACTATGAGTGTCATGTCTAAAAAGAGGCTGCAAACCAGCTACCTCAGCAGACAGCCTGACTAACAACCCAGCTGGTATAAGCTTAGTAAACTTTAGTTACTCCATAAAGAGCATAATGTTACAAAAGGGGGGTTTCTTTTAAGCACAGTAACTGCCTTACACCTAGCATTGAGCAGCGTTAATCACATTTGCAAGCGATGTAAACAATACCAATCAAAATGCTCCAAATCTCTTTTAACAATAATATTATTTGTTTGTTTTTAAAAATGAATAAGATCATGGTTTATATTTTTCTATAAAGCTTGAATCTTTACCATTTTAATTCAGTTATTGTACCATAAGAGCCTCAGATGGCCTGTGCTAACCTTTTGGTATAAATACAACGGGAGTCATATCACGCCTTTATAGAGCAATATATTTCAAAAACCATATGATCTCTTTCATAAATTCCTAAAATGGCATAACATTGGTTACACTTCCTTTTAAATTTCCAAATAAATTAAGTTTTTTCTTTTTTTTTTACTACTTATTCTTTCTATATGCAGAAGATAAAGGGTTAACCACTAAACTTTTAAGTCTTTGTCTCGTTTCTTTTATGTTTTAGAAGGAAAACATTTGAGTTAAGCTAACTGGAGAAATCTGGATGAACAAGATGACTGAAAAAAAAAAAACACATTCACACATGTCAACCAACACTTGTGACACTGCTGTTCTTTTTCCGCCTCCTCCCTTTCCTTCCTCTGGCGTCCTTGAGCAAGCACAGTGAGGAGGGTTTTAATGCAGACGCAGGACAGCGTGAACCAGACGGGAACACGCACTCGAGCTGAGCTGAGGGCTGAAGGCCCGTAACAAACAGAGGCTTCGCTGTGGTGGCGTGCTATTCTCAGAACCATCATCCTTCTGTCTTTCCTGCTTCTCTGTGTTTCTTCCAAACACCAGATCTAGGCTGGAAGACCGGCACATTCTGTTCATTTACAGTTTTAATCCTGCTGTGAAACTAGACAACAAAAATTATATATCTAGGTTTTTAAATATAAGAAATAATATATATATATACTATTAGTTTGATTGAGGATAAAAAACACTGAAGCCAATCTTAACCTCAGCCTCATGAGTCTTCGTTCATTGCTGTTTATAACAATACAAGAAAACGTAAATAGAAAACTCTTAATGAGGATTAATGAAATAAGGCTTAAGATAGCTGCCCATTATGTCAAATAAAAATTTTATTTGAGAAAAATCTAACATAAATAAGTTTCTCTTGCAAAGTTTTACTCTGAAAAAGTTGAGACTGTATTATTCTAAAAGCTTTGTTTACACAATGTTTACACATTTCCCTTCTAATGTTGTAAAATGCTCACGGCTACTATAATAGCCCACTGAACGTTGCATATTAGGACAAGAAAGTTGGCCTTTAACTTTTTGCACATTACTCGGCTTCTCTCCAATGCTAGCACCCGAATGTGGCAACCTGTCCAATGGGGAAACTGCGATATTCAGCCAGATATGACATCTCTAGCCATTTAAATAATAACATGGATCCAATTAGGGACACAAGAAATGAATCCCTCCAACTGTTTCCCATCTACCCAGGGACTCACATTACTGAGAGCTGTGCTGATTCAGCCGCTGTCCCACATTAAACTCATAAGGGGCCAAACAAAAGCCCTCAGTTCTCCTTATACAATGTACACTCCAGCGCATGCTCACCCCCATCCACAGCCGCGTTACGCAACAGGGAGGAGAAACCTCTAGAGTGCTGGGAGTACTTTCCTCTCACTGGGGAACATCACACATTCCCACCACACATTAGTGGGCTGCTGAGTGAACAGAGATCAAGTCCAGACACACAAACTGGAACACAGCATCTGCTAACAGTATAAATATGAGGGTTTACAGTGTCTGCAAAAGTATTCATAAAGCCTCAACTTTTTAAAAAGTTTTTCAAAACCTACAATTTCTCTGTATCTTATTGGCATTGATAGAGGAAAAATAGAAAAATACGTTTTTTTTTTAAGTGTTTCACAAATTAATAACAATTTCTAGTGAATTTGTATTCAGCCCATTTAACAAGTTTGCCAATGAAACATTTTGTGCAGTCAGCTGCAAAAAGCAGCTGAACAAACATTATAAAGACCAAGCAGCAGAGCAGACAGGTCAGGGATAAAGCTGTAAAGGTTATTTTTTAAAGTAACATCCCAGGGGTTTGAACGTCTAAGTGCACCATGCAATCAATAATCCGATCCGTCACAAAGAGGACAGAGAAAATAAAAACTAAATAGCAAGTGTTTGATAAAAGAAAAATCGACTCTAAATTATAACACAAACCGTATAAAATTTTACTGGAAGAAAAAAGAGACCAAAAGGCAACTTTTGTTTTAAATGCAAAACATGGTCTGTAGAAAAATAACCAAAACACACCCCTCCAGACATTAAACCCGGGGGTGGTAGTTTAATGCTCTGGATATCGTTTCTCTACGGGGTCAAAAAAAATAAAAGAAAAAGCCATGAGGAAAATTACCCC
>JAUZNJ010064978.1:0-26901 GCA_034780135.1 Jordanella pulchra
TTTAAGTAGGAGCCTCAGGCCATCATTGTATGCCACATAAAGTTTGTGCAGGCTACTTTTTTTGTATCTTCGCCATAATAAGATAATTAGTTCAGTCAGTTATAAGCTACAACTGACTGAACTAAACAGAAATCCTGCATAAGCACTTAATATGACAGGCAGCATGGTCAGCATTCCTATTTCCCCCACCATGGATCTCAGTAACCTAAAAGAGAGCAATACTCTGTAAGCTTAGAGATCCAGGAACCCAAGTGGGTTTCACAGCTGAGGAAGGTATGGAGGAGCAGAGGCTCTCAGCGGTGACCTTTTTGACCTTTAATAATGTTTTCAAAACTTTTCTATACACTCTCCTTAGCTCAAATAATGAAGTAAATAAAACATTTGCTGACAACTCAACATCTCCCCTCCGTCATTATCACATGGCTAAAGCTCATTGCAGCATTTTTTTTCTTTGCAAGGTATTGGAAAGTTAGATCAGCACTTTATAATGTTGAGTAAACTTTAGACTTAGTAAAGCTGGAAATATTATAGATGCATACAATAAACAGTTATTATAGATTCATATTTTTTATCTTAATTTCTATTACTGAACTCTCTACATCTTCATAAATTGCCAGTAGTAAGCGATTCCTAACAAAACAGGACACAGAAAAGCCGGTAAATGTTTCTGTAGGTTAGATCATTGTAGTGGTGTTTAACCATCTCTTTAAAGACAGAAATAATAAGACACCAGCAGCAGCTCTTGGATAATTATGGTGCTAGATTTTTCATCAACACTTAGAAAATGGACCATTTTCAACAGGTTCTTGACATATTGTATGTTTATTAAGTTCAAGTATTTGCTGTATTGAACACAGAAAACACCATGATGCCTGTGGGCTGAGGTGGATGTTGGCCCTAAATGGCCTGATTTTACTGTTTCCATACTAAATAAAAGCAGGGCAGTTGACTAGAGGAGGGGTGCTGTAAAGAAATGTTTATTTTGTCAACCATGTTTACTTCAAATGAAAACACAGGACAGGACATTGCTGTGGTTAAAATCTAGGTCAAATCAACTATTTATTCAGCCATCGACAACTTAAATAGGTTTAATGTCTGTGAGCAGGGGATTTAGAATGCATAAGAAATTCAACATATAGAGAATTTAACTGAGGGTTTGGGATTCTGTCTTTACAGAACTTACTCAGGAATAGCAGTGTGCAGGGGTTTGTGTTTTCGCACTTGTCAGATGAAGACCTTTGGACACAGATCTGTATTTAGAAAGGACAAATTCCCTGTTTAGGAATTGCTGAGGCTAAGCAGAAAATATTAACAAGGAAATGCAGAAGTTCAAAGGTAATCGTGATTAATATTTCTCTACTGAAAGTGAATGTCCACCATGCCATGCTGACAGAAGCACCCTGGCAACATTTAATGTAAAACCAGATACAACAGCAGCATACATTTATTTCTTCTCAACATTGGATTGAAAAATTTATCCAGAAATTTCACACTAATAACATATATAGATCATATATAGATCACAGCCCAAAAGCATGTGAATTGTACAAGAGATCAAAGCAAATTCCTACCATACATTCCTGGCTGCCACTCATTCAGCAGCTCCTCTCTGACAGCAACATTAGACTGCTGCTGTTATGGGTTACTCCTTTTTTCGTTCAACATAGTAAAGCTGCTCACATTAAAATGACCTGTACACATAACAAACGGTGTGTAGTAACTAGTAACATTTACTTGAACATGTACTTTTGAGTAGTTCTACTGTACCGTACTCCTTACTTTAGAAATAATCTTGTGATATACTACCACTACTAATTATACTAGATTTCTGACTACTCTGTCCATTGTAACTGTTTCACTGTACAAATTACTTTGTTGGAAAACAAAGTACTTAACGTTTCTTCAGCATCAATTTATTTTCCGTTTAATTATTCATTTAGTCTTCAATCTACTGGAACATGCAGTCAGTCATTTCTAGACCTGAAATAAGATGTTATGATCCAACCATTATTTAATACTTGAAGGGAAGAAAAAAAACAAAAAAAAAAAAACAATGGCAGATAAAGTTTCCCGTCGTTTCTAGTTCAATAAATTTCAACTCCTCGCTGACTAAACAAGGTATTAATTTGTGTAAAGCTAAAGTAATCTTGAGAGATACATTCATTACATATCTTATAATTGGACATACCACTACAGCTCCACCCACTCATTTTCAATGTTTGCATCTGTTGAATGATGTGCCCAACTACAATTTTCCTTTGTTTTAGCCTTTAAGGTAGACCTCGCCTGCAGTGGTCTCATGAATCTTATCCACAACATCAAGGGATTTGGAGGCAGCTGATCTTGTAAGCCTGCATTTTGATGACAGCAGTGGTCAATTCATTACTTAGGAATGTGTGTAATGTACATGTCCTGGGGCCAGCTCTGTGGGGAGAAAAAAAAAAAAAAAAAAAAAAAAGTTTCACAAGCTTTCCAAAACTTAAACTGGTATAATAAGATGCATTTCAAGGAAATTGGAACATAAACCAAACCACACAGTAAAAACAGGGTGAAATTTAATTTTAATCTCTTTATTTCAGTTTGTGCAAGTTGTACAAAGGATGTTCTTTATTCCATGGTGTCACACACTTTACACAATCTGGCTTACTCTTTAAATTTTGCAACTCTAAAATTTAACATTCAATAACCACACTGTTCAGGTTAAATGAAAGATATATGGCTTCTGAATTATCTACACAGTGAAAAGGAAACAGACAACCATTTAACAATCAATGTTTCAGATCACAACAAAAGCAGAGAGTCAGTAGTATTTATTCAAAATGTGTGCACATTACCAAATTTGCATTGCACAGGTGCAACACTTTTGCACTTGGTCCAGAGTAATCTTTATACTGGAGTGGTGACGTCTGCAATAACAATTTATAATTCAAAAAAAAAGGAAAAATTTCAATTAAACCGAGTTAAAGACATTGCAGAAAACGGTTGTAAATTTCCAGAATTTAGGATTTGATCCAAAAGTATTTTAATTTTTAAAAGAAGAAAAAAAAAAACAGACACGAAAAGCAGTTTAAGGCAAAGTCAAACACTCTGCAAACCACAGCTTGAGGGGCTGCAACAGCTCATAGATGAAATCTAATGCACCATGTTTTTCCACCAATGATCTGGTTAACGTACTACAGAAATCCGGGACATTGTGCTGCTTTGAGTTTACAGTTTAAAATCGGAATGAAAAAAAAAGCAGTGACAATTGTGAAGCATGTGCAGGAAGAATCAGCATATAAAAGAAATTTACAAAGCTATGCATTCTTATGTAATCTTACAGCACACACACTTTGCTAGAACAGGATTTAAACCCATGCAAAATTTGCCACAGGGCCTCAAGCAGGGAGTTTCACTTCATGTTACTGGCTGCACAATGCAAAGAATAGAAGCAGAAAGAAGGAAAAAACTAAAATAATAATAAAAAAAAAAAATAATCTAAAAACCTTTAACACCAAAAGCACAAATGTTACTTAAAAATAGAGGGTTTGCACAATACAATGTGCCACGAATGAATCCCAGGCTGCCAACTTGACATCAACCTAGAAATGGGATTTAAAAAAAAAAAAAAAAAAAAAAAAAAAAAAAAAAAAAAAAAAAAACATAGATTCAATGCCTTAAATATTCAGTATTCTTACAAAAGCAACTTCTCATGTTATAACTATAGCACTACAATAAACACTTCATGCTTATGAGGATAAATGATCAAATATCCCAGTAGAGAGCACATTAGAGACTAAAACTGAGAAGGTTCCTGCTCTGGCAGGACAACTAAACCCTTGGCCACGACGAGAAGGTTAAGAGTAAAACTATAACATTTTAGAGCAACAGATTCCTGGAAACCATTGTGGGTGTTTCAATACTTTAAATCTCAATACCTCTGCTTCAATCATCTACTTCTTTGCATTTATCACACAATCATGTTTGTAAGGATAAGAGGTATGAAGGTATAACTGCTTTACTTTGCAACAAAAAAAAAAAAATAAAAAAAAATGTATTAAGCTTCAGGGTGATTTTCACAAACCTCCTGCTGTTTTTAGTTGGAATTCCTTTGCCTCACGTTCTTGTCCTTATGGTTTGAAGTAGAATTGCTCTTCCTGGAATACAAATGAAATTAGCTCTAGTAAAAGAAAAATAAATAAAAAGCACAAGCTTTGACAATACTTACAGGGGAGCAGATCCTGAGTCGTCATCTGCGTGTAATGTACAAATCCCCCGATGACCAAGAAAAGAAAGAGAAAAAGGTCAGTGGCAAGTCACATTGAGAGGACATGTACACAGCATTACAATCAATTATGGAACACGGTAAATGACAACCTCAAACACGACTGCAAGGATAAGATCTTTTCAACTAAACAGGAGCACCATCTGAGTTTCTTACAATACATGACAACTAAATTCATACAAAAGGTGATGTAATGAACCAGGTCAACTGGAAACATTCATGTTTGAAGATTTATTCAATATCAAATCTAATTTGACAGTTCTATTCCTCCAGCCAGCCTCCAGTAATGCTGAATCTTTCAGTCTGCACCAATTTAATGCATCCTCCTAATGAAACTCTTAGCATCACACAGGCTCATGCAAACCAAGCAAGAGGTAAGACTGCAACCGTTGTAGTCTAAAAATGATAGAGCCAACACTCGTTTCACACCTGAGCAGCAGCATGTAGTCACAAGGTAAGACAGTAAGTCTCCTCTGTGGCAGAGCAATGAATGAGACATGGCATAGATTGATCCTTACAAGATCACTGCCTTGTAGTTGTCATGCATTAAGTACAAGATGCAGAAAACATGCACGAAGGACTTTGTCTAATTTTGAACAGAATCGTCGCATACAATCAAACTTCAACTGTCTCCTGACTCTTTCATTGGCCCAAAAACAAGATTGACTTTAGGGACCAAAAAGTGAATTTGAGGCTCGCTCTGGAAAAACATTCAGTACCAGTGAAAGAGTGACCAAATCTTTGAGCACATTCCTCTTAGAAGTGGTTACTATGAAAGCAGTTCATTCAGACTCCCATAGCCTCTTCCTTTCCCACGCAGTCATCTCAGCCCAACCACTTCAGTCTGACATGCAGTTTTTGTTCACTTACCAAAATGCAAAATCAGCAGCGAACAGAGAAGTCAAAAATGTAAAAAATAAAAAAAATAAAGTTTTGATAAAACAGCAGAAGCCAAATTATGAACCATATTTAAAATAAAAATTTAAAAGTAAATGACAAAACCAAAGATGTCCCCGTCTCAAATAAAGGGCATGCCACCATTTGTCCTCCCATTCCCTTGTTCATAACAATTTAGAAAACCTGAGGCTTACAAGTAATGACTTACAAGTTTGGTAGTTGCAATCGCACCAGCGGGGAAAAGCTTGATAGGCCATATACGTTTCAGCACAACCCAAACTTAATTTCCCCATAAAGAGACCTCCTAAAATTTGAACTTTATTGGAGATGCGTTTAAAAAAAATTATATATTAAAAAAAAAAACAAAAAAAGCTTGTGAAAACACCACAGGGCATTCTGGGAACAAGTACATACCATCATTGACCTCATCAGGCTTTCTCCTCTTTTCATAGATGAAGATGATTGTCACAAGGATGATGACCTCTGCCACAATGCCAAGGAAGGGCCAGAGAGCAGCCAGGCGACTCCGAACACGCAGCTGGATCTTGTCGGTGCCTGTGCCAAGTTCATTGGTTCCGGAGCATATGTAGAATCCACCGTCTTTCTTCAGGTCCAGTTCATCAATGGTCAGGACCGTTTTGTTGGGGGTGCTCTTGATTTGGTATCTGTCAGTGCCATTAAGGATGGGCTGTCCAGTAAAATTGAATCTAGAGGATCGAACCATTTCACTATCCTCCTCTTCTTTGAACCACATCCAGTCTTTGGGAAGGGGGTATCCATGAGCCACACAGGTGAGCATAACTTTGTCCATCTCATTCCCGTGCTCAGAGTGCTTATAGGCCCCGACATGAGGAAGCACTGCATTTAAAAAAAAAAAAAAAAGAAATTCACATTTACCCTCAATAATCCAAACAACATTTTTTGCAATTGATATTTTTTAAATTTACCTTTCACTTCGATTGTCTGTTTTACTACTGGGTCCGTCTCGAAAACACATTCATACAGTCCAGACTGTTGATGTTGGATTTTTTCCAAACTAAAAAGAAACGAAGAAAGCACCATTGACTTAAACAAGCAACAATCTGAATGCAATTAAACCTAAAGCCATTAACCAAAACTGAAGCTAAAAAAAACGCACCCATACACAATAGAGCACAGTTTATGCTTCATAGCTGGGTATGAAACTAAAGCCGCTTGTCTGCCTGAATATTTCCCATCCGCCATTAATCACAGCCCTGCTTTGTTTGGAGCTACTGTCCTGCCTTTTCTCTAAAATGTAGAATTAAGGTCAGGCCAAGAGAGTACACAGCTAGGGGCCCTACATCCTGCTGCCAAGACTGCCTGCAAAGCTACATGTCTGCACGGTTCACCTCCTCACTAATCTAGAGTTATGAATGGCTGAATGAAACCCAGAACTCTGCTGCTAATGGAGGAAGCCATATAGTGTTTGTGGTGGGAAAACACAACAGAATGGATATAAACAAGACCATAAAATCTTTGCAAGACACCTGCTGTCAAGTAAAAATCCGTTTCTTACCTCAATTGAGCATTGTTAAGATTCACGTCAGACTTTGTGTCCTCCATGGTTTTGCCATTGTGAATCCAGTAGGAACCCTTACTGGGAAGATTAGTATCAGTCAAGTTGCATTTCAGAACGGCAGATGTTTGGTTGAAGACCACAGATGGTTCTGCAGTGATTTGGGGGCCTATGGGTTTTAAAAAAAATTAATTATTAAAGAGGTTTAAAAAAAAAAGTTTGCCACCTTAAAAAAAAAAAAAAAAATAAAATATTTGGCCTCTTACTGTCAGACAGTAATTTGCAAGCCTAAAAACTGTAGAATGCATAGCACTTAATGGTGGTAAGACTGGAGACATCTATCCCGCTGACTGGAATATACAAAGGATAAAAGTTTTGAATGGAAAGGTTTAATGGATAAAGTCAACTACAAGAAGGTCACAGGGAAAGTGTTTTGGTAAATGCATGCAGAAGAAGCAACAAAATCTGGGATAACAACCAAACTTGTTTCACTGCCAGACCTGGAAAATCTCCATCTACAAATGGAGTTCTTCATCATTTTCTGTTTCAATTTTTTTTTTCTTTTCCACTTGCAAAACATTACAGCACTCTAGTTGCCATCTTCTGTGCAATGTAGGCTATAGGAACAGCTACAAGCATTAATGTTGGTTTATACCATGGTCTGCGTGAGTCCTCTACTCTGTCTGTCTGGAAATCTTTAAAAGCAAGTCTGGTCAAATAACTTAATTGTGTAAATTATGCTGCCCCCCCCCCCCAGAAATGATTGTTTGCATCTACTGCAGACCTTGGAAACATGTCATCACAAGGGATTAAAAAGTCGACTCAGCAGCTTCTTGTAAAAGCCTTTCACTTTTAAGGATAAACATTAAACAATTATTCCCCTTAGTGACCATGGTATAAGTGGGATGATGCCCTTTCCGTGTCCATTTTCAGAAATTGACTATGCAGAACTGCCGCATCATCAATTCTCATAATGAACACCCAGTTAGTATCATCCCTTCAAAACTTTTGGGAATAAAGCAAAATCTAGCACTAATGTAGTAAAATGACACCCCTGTTTTCGAAACCAGTTTACCTTTACAGGATCGGGGTGGTTGGTTTTACACAGCATGACCAGTGTTATAAGCAAGTGAGCCGTCAGTTGTACTTAACCAAGTTTTGAAATGAGAGGGGGGCATCAGATTAAATGCATTATTTGCAATCAGGTAATGGAGGCCTAAAGGAGCAGCCAGGCTATGTTTGGAGACCAGGTTCATACTCCACTACAGGACCACCTTGGAGCTTCTTAGGAGAGAAAGGGAGGGCATGTACTACATGGAGAGGATATTGAACCGGGAAAAACAGGGTGGAAGTGGATTTCCAGGATTTCACTAATGAGGAGCTAAAACAGCTACTTCAACCTGGGCCTTCCTCACTTTCTCCTTCCACTCACTTTCAATCACAATAATGTTTGCCTGCGAGCGGATCCACTTGATTTTGGGAGTCTTCTTCAGATCATTGCGGTCAGGGTCGTTGGAAGCACGACACTCGTATGTGCCTGTGTCGTCAAGAGTGAGGCTGAGGAGGTGAATGGTGCTGGTGGCGTGTTCTATGTATGTGGCATTTACTCTGACACGTTCATTTCGTGCCCCATCAAACAGCTGGGTGAATGTCTCGTTGGACTCCTCGCCCTCTATAAACCACCACTGCACCTCGGGAATGGGGTTCCCTATCACCTCACAGTGCAGCTCCACACTGTCATTGATGAGCTTCATCTTGGAGAGAGGGGATATTATAAAACCCGCTGGGTGCAATTAACAGTCAGCCCAGCGAACAAATAAGAAATTTAATGGTGTTAGAAGCAAAGATGAATGTGTGATGTGATAAAAAAAAAAAAAAAAAAAAAAAAAAAAAAAAAAAAAAAAGTGTAGAAATGGAGAGGAGAAAAAAAAGCATACACAAAGAGACAAAGTTAAAAACCAAAGAAATTAAAATATGATAGCAAGCACAAAACAGCATGCAGACAGATCAGAGCAGAATTTAAAGCCAATTCTCAGGAATATTTTGATCATTACCTCTGATCACATAAAAGAAATGCAGAATAAAAGGCAGTTCTAGATGACCAAAGCTCATTCAGCAGCACAGCATAAATATTTTGCCAAAAACCCTTATGATTTTTAGAGGATAGAAACTGGACCTGAATGGTTTGGAGCTTGAAAATGTAAACATATTTTTAAATTCATAACCAAGGTTCAATGAAGCACCAAGACATGTACTAACTGTGCAATAAAAATAAAGTTACTTTATTTTCTATTCCCTTTGGTACACAAAAATTCTAGGGATTTTTGTAAATAGTCTGTTCAGTACAATGTGTCTCTTTAGCTCGGTATTACATTTCATTTATATTTAAAAATAAAAAGTAACTTCTTTTCAGTGGTATTCAGTTAGCTAAAGGAGCTTGGTCACATTAAAAGAGTCAAACAAAAGCATTGATGCATTTTAATTCAAAGAGCATTTGTGAAAGACAAAAAAAAGCAGATGAAGATGGGAAAACAGATGAAAAGCGGTACATTTACAAACCAAAAAGTTGATGAAAATGAAAACATTTGAAGCTAATGGTGCGTGTTGACAGTTGTGTCAAAGTTAATCTAGGTTAACACTGGATATTTTTAGGCCATCATGCCATTGATTGAATAGAGGCTTTGCACACCACACAGAACAAAGTAATGATAAACTAAACTAAGGTCTAAAGAAGTGTGCAATTATTTCATCTTTTAACACAAATTGAAATAGCTTGAGAAGCTGTAAACCCGTTCAGGCATCGTTTAAAGACCAGTGAATCAGGTTTCATTACTTGCACCGATTATGTCAACTAGGAAAGCAAGCAGAGCAAGTATAGCTACAAATTAATGAGTAATTTAAGATCCCCACCATTTATTGCATCTATAGCTACCCTCCATGAACCCTTCCAGATTGGAGCTGTGCGTCTACTCAACAGGCTAGAAAACAAACAAGTTGCCAAACGGAACAAGCCAACCCATGTCATCTGCTAATATTAAAGCATAATGTACCAACATTCGACAGGAACCCCCCCATTGCCTCTAACAAATAAGGCAAAATGTCAGCAGGTCAACAGGGATCCTTGGTTGTCAACAAAGGCTTCAGGCACTGTTCACTGCTGTAGTGCAGCTTTCCACCATTAACAGAGGTCACCTTCAGAGCTTATGACTGTTCAAACTAAACACATCTTGGACCACAGTTATTCTGAAATGTAGATTTCTATTTTGGGTCAACTGTTCTGCTACATTACATTAAGGAATTTGCACTTGAAGTTCTTTTAAAAGATCACATTTCCAAAATTAGCTTTTGACATTTGAATGAGGAGGACAACAACAATGTACCTGGAGGGATCATGTTGCAGTGTAAAACAAAAATACTACTTAAATTAAGACTAAACATTTTTTTTTTCTTCCCCAGGTTGGGGGGTACGCATATGAGTCATAAAAAAATCCCAAGGGTGCTGAGGTTTGCCTAGACATTGTTTTAAGATATCACTGGGATCTTCAAGAATAACCAGACTCCCCCAGAGCAAATAGACTAATAAGGCTTTTAGGATCGAACCCAGTTTTTACAAGTGCTACCAACCAAACCTGATATAATTTACATTTTGGGCCAAAATGTAAGCCAAGCGTCCAATACACGACAGAGCTAATTTAATTAAGCCTGAAGTTTGATAAATACTTTGCTAAAATAACTATAAAACTAGCTCGGCGTTGGGTTAGAGAGCTCGGGAGTCACACTGTTAAGGGTTACAAACAAGAAAATTCGTTAAGGATCAAGAACTAAAACACGAGACTCAATTGTAATCCTTTTGATTTAAAACCAGAGTTAATCTGGTTAGTAACGCAAGTAATCATTTTCAAATGTTACGCAATTGGGGGTTAAATTTACCACGGTGCGCGTTACTTGTAGGGCGCCGTTAAATTATCGTAAAAACCGTCAAAACTCATCATGTGCCCAAGCAACCACGTTGTGCTAAGTCACAATTTTTTCATAAGTATTGAACACAGGCGAATGAGGTTTCGAAGCATTCCGCATTTTGCGGCGTCGAGGTGGTTTAAAATATGACTCAAATCGCTCTCCCAACCCTAAATTAGCTACAAGGTTCTCTGGTACATCTCCAAAACACCAGGAAATCACCCCGATCAACTAAATCGCATATAAGATTCTACAAAAGCTCGTGTGAGTTGTTCTAACGTCGAAAAACATTTGAGGACAGCGAACAAAACAAAATGTTCGTAGGCAGGGCAAAGTCTGATACTGAACCAACATGGCTGACACAATTCTTACCTGTAGAAGCATCGGCTCGCCAACAGCTCAAAAGCAGGGCGGCGAAAGCCCACAATAACTTCATGGCTAGTGAGTAAAACCGATTCTACCAACAGATAAACACCCTGTGAGCTTGTGTTTTGTGAAAAGTCTGTTCAACCGCTCTCCACCGCCGCTCTTCAATCTCCCTGGGGTCGCTTCTTCAATGCCGACTGAACGGATGTGCTGTGCTTGGTCACCCTCTGCGCACACGCCCTTATCTGCACGTACATGTGACGTAGTTTCATTGGGCGTGGCGACGCAAAGTCTTTCTATCATTCTTAACCGTTTCATCACGAAAACCTAAGATTAACACAATCTTAGACAATGAAACCCTAAAAAAAGGAGAAAAAAAGCAGGATAATTTACTTTGTACCCATATCGGCTAATAGCATCATCACCCCATCATTAATCTAACAATGATGGGTTTAAGAAACCTTTACAGATAAATATATAGAAGGCAAGGAAATTACTCGTATTCTAAGAGTGTTTTCAAAAGGAAACCAATCAGCAATTACATACTTTTTAATATTGACGCTATCTTTAAATAATAGGTTTAAGATGTTTTAAAAGAAACAGTGATGTTGCATATTAACAAGATTACTTAGACAGAATTTTTTATTGTCAGACAGCTTTTTGCTGCATGTTGCAAAAAAAAAATAAAAAATAAAAAATAAAATAAGTATATAGGACTCAGTAGTGGTAACACATCCCCATACAGAGGATATCGACCCCACTAATTGGAATTTGAAGAAAATTAAACTGATAGGAATCCTCAAAGGTTGAGAGCCTGTTTAATAAAGAACTGCAGCTCAATTTTAGGGTGTTGGCATTCTTCCAGATCTGTGAACAAGCCTGTTTCAAACTATGGCAGTTCTGCCAAGCCTGTTAATCTGCCTTCAATTGAAATCCGGTGTGTTAAAGCTGGATAAACACATGCAGGATAGTGTGCTTTGAAGACTTTGTAAACAGTGTTCTACACGGGGTTCCTCAGTTCTGGCCTTTGAGGTCTGCTGTGCAGCACCTTTCAGACCCCTCTTTACTTAAACAGACCCGAGTCAAATAATCAGGTCAGTAGGACTCTAGAGAACATGACTGTAAACCAAGGAGGTAATTCAGCAATTTGATTCAGGTTTGGGGAAGCAGAGACATTCTAAAAGCTGCAGGACAACAGACCTCGAGGAGCCATATTTAAAGTCCTCTTCATGGTCAGATTCTGTCATTCCAGATGTACAATGCCAGAGCTTAAAGGAGTTATTGAAAACTCTGTCACCAGTGATTTTGTTATCTGTCTTTTAACCATTTTTTGGAAGGTTTTTTTTTCCTAAACCAGAGCTTCAAATAAACATGAACTGTATTTGTGACTTTAGAGTGAAGACTCCAAGACACATTTTAGGTGAGTAGTTTAGGGTAACCACATTTCATATCACTGCACTTACTGCCAGCACTGGAACATTGTTAATGTTGGCTCACCTAAAGAAGGCGCTGCAAACTTCTGACCTAATAAAATATTACATCTAGTACTAGATACGAGTTTCAGCTGTATCAGTCAACCTGTTATAAACACTTTTTAAATTATCCTGCCAAACATTGAATCTCAATGTGAGGAAAAGGAGCTTAAAATGAATTCATTTTCACAATGTGAAAAAAAAATACAAATAAATCTCCAAAGTTATAAATCAAATGTTTATTTTTGTCTATCCACAAGTGTTCTGTCAGCCACAACAATCTCTTTCAATCAAAGCATTAGAACCCAATGTCCCAGGGGACAAAAAGGGTACAAAGTAGAGGAAATGCACACATATAGCTAAACAATAAAAGGAAGCACAACATGGATGGCTTATTGATGATATTTATCAGGCAAGTGCAGCAGTAAAGGATTTCATACAGAGTTTGTTTCCTTTTTGCATACCATTTGATCAGTCACCACTTTGAAAGTACAAAATTATCTCAAAGCCTTATTATGCATTGAAAAGAGGTTCAAAAGCCTTTGCTAATGTGGGCTATTGTGTCTCCATTGTTCGAAGAGTGTAAAAGTACCAAGAAAGGAACACATAAATTAGACCTGAAACCAAAACTTAACATCTAATACAATGTTTAAATATTTCTATTTAAGAAAAAAAAAAATCTGCATCCTTTATTTCATTTATGCTCCACTTTGCATTGCTTAGAGAATATTCTATAAAACAAAAATGTTCTTCTTGAAATGCCACAAACATTTTTATAGGAAACATGTTTATAATTGTGTTGTTCAAATGTGAACCAATCAGGCTACCAGAGACTGGCCAAGTCTTACTTGATTGTCCTGGAAAATATTGAAATGTTTGATTTTTTTTGGACCAACTTATTAAATGCATTGATACTCATTCAAAAATAAAATAAAAAAAAAAAACTATGCTAAGCTTCAATCTGACCATGTTCATTGTCTGCTGGATTTAACACTACTTTCTTTTTTACAGAACCCAAAACAGATTCTGTCCTGTGTTGTGTTATAGATCTTAATGGGAAAAAAATGAAATTGGTCAAATTAGGTATCAACAGTTCAAGCCTTTAAAGAAAAGCTGAATCTCTAGTGCGGTTTGTGATTTAAGAATAAACATTCTAGGAATGACTTGTGCTAAATATACAGATGTGTACTAAAGTACACTGCATTTTATCTTTTTGTACATAATTCTAATTGCAATTAAAATAATTTTAAACAGAGACACAAAAATACACAACAGTTTCAGTTCAATGAGAGAGAATAAAATCTTTCTCCTTTGATCAGTCCTTTGTTGGAGAGTAGATAAAACAAGTAGACATTTTCTACATCACTGACAAAAAAAAAATCTTTAGAATTGCTAAATCAAAGCTAGACTAGGGAATGACAGACAGCCCTAGTTTCTGTTCTCTGGAATTGGTTCATTGCCCTCATTGATGAATAGTCCCTGTTTGTATGTAGAGGTAGATTTTACAAGTTCACACCAATAAAACAATTCCTATATTGTAATTTACAAACGACCTGCTCACGATTCCAGTTGGTAAAGAAGGAACTCATGGAACAACTTTGAGTTCACTACCCAGTAAACTGTAGCTACCTGCATATAGGGGTAGTCAATGCTGTTGGTACAAACTATGCAATTCTCATGGTTTGTACTTCATGTAGTGCAGGGAAATATCTAGTTTTTAAATGTGCTCTATTTAACTGTAAGAATAATAAAAGGAATTAAACAAAGCATGTAGCTAGCAACAAAATAAAAAAAAAGGTTTTTTTCCCTTTTTACAACAAGAAGCCTCTAAACCTAAGTGTAGTTGTAGTCGTTTCCACTCTGATCTTTACCTTCTGAGGGTAAATTATATGAAGTTACATGGTAACAGAGTCAAGACTAAAGATAGATGTGCTGCACTGCAGGTTTGGCTTCTAGGAAACAGAGACAGAGCAGGGATGTGCTAGATGGGCCTCTGTGTTGGAATTCAACAATCTCTTTATTTCCAGGCTACAGATTTACACCACAAACAGTCTTTTAAAAAAAACGTAGCTTTTGTCACTCAAAGATAGAGCATCTGGGATGGATAGAAAATCTAAAATCAAATACATGGGCTACCGCTGGCTGGGCTTTAGTCATAAACTGTTTCATTCGAACAATCACTGCAATTCATGGGATAAAATTTGTTCAAAATAAAAGAAAAACAATACAAACTGTTTATTTTTATTGGAAACACATGGACCTGTACGATTCTTTCAACCTAAAAGGATTACATTGTAATGCACACTGAAACTGGGCATTTAAATATTGGTATGCTACTTATCAACAAAAAGGAACAACCATATCATTTGCTGATGGCAAAAGTGGGTCATATCAAACCAACCAAGGTTAAAAAATGTATAAAACTGCCAGCTGCCCTGGTGCTTCTAGTCTTCTACCTCAGTTTCTCTCCTTTCAGATGCCGTTTCAGCCCCACTGGTCTCTTGAAATATCGATGTTTTCACATCCTCCCAGTCAGAAGCTGTGTGGTAGGCTTCTGCCCTTCCACTGTTCACATTCCTGATGAAGGTGGGGGGTGGGGGGGGGGAGAAGCTGGGCAAGAATACATAAACACGTGTATCACTTACCTATGAAACACGCCTGAGTGATCCTGGTGATATGAACCCAGGCCTCTGCCCTACTGCAGGGAGGGACATTGCTCTAAAGTAGAGCAGCAAAGGAGCAGAAAACAGCTCATGAGGTGATCAACACAAATGCCCTTCCTATGAGTTATCGGTGGAGTTGTCGTTACTGGTAGAACCTGAGGACTGAGGAGTAGAGGAGGACGATGACGATGAGGACGAGGATGTAAAGTTCATCCCTGATAGCTCTGGAGGATTTGTTGCTGTGTTCTGTCCACTTAAGCTCTTCCTGCATACTGGACAAGTGTCATGCTGGGGAGGAAAATAAGGAAACACAAGGGTGCTATAGATGTTTACTCTTCATGACCCTGCTTCAAACACCAACTGGTGAATATTTACAGTAAGCAGAAGAGAAAACAGGGTTGGATGATGTGTAATACCTGTTCCAGCCAGGGTACTATGCAATCATTGTGAAACATGTGATTGCACGGGAGCTGCCGCACGTTTTCTCCAACACTGTAATCTTCTTTACACACTGGACATTCCAGTCTGGAAGCTGAAAAGAAGTGCGTGTTAAAAAGCTGCGTACACATAGGACCCAAATACGATCGTTTAACTAGTATTAGCTGAAATGTTCCAGCAGTAAGACTGTATTAAGAATAACAAAACGTCCAAAACCGTCTTAGAAATGTCCATTCATGCTCCTGCTCACAATGAAACACTTTTGAAAAGTGCTTGGTTAATGTTAGCATGTTAATCCGGCTAATAACCCGTTTCAATTAGGATTGATCATATTGCTAGAAACTCAAACTTCCAATCAGAATCTACTCCTTCCCGTCCATATTACAGATTTATTTATTATTATTATTATATTAGATCATTATATTAAAAGAATTCTTAGATTTCAGTCATTCCTTCTGAGTGCTGATCTGTAACTAAAGTGCAACTAAATACAAGCTGTAAAACATGCTTGTCATACGAGGTGGTAGACCCTGACATCGTAGTTACACTACAACATACAAAATGTTTATAACTTGTGGTAGTGCACAATTAGAGAGTTTAACAATTTTATAGGCCAACATTTTCATAAAAAAAAGAAAAATCCTGGTTATCCTACTAGACAAAAAACAGAGATATTAATTCAGACTTAATGTCACAAAGTCTTTTCATACACTGTAGGTAATCATCAATTACCTGCTTTCAATTAGAGATAGTGCTGCTTTGATTTGAATATTGCCATCTCAAAAAAAAAGGAAAAAAGCGAAAAGCGTATTGCTTTAATCCTTTAACTTACCAACATGCTCATCAGTAATTTTTACTGTGGGAAGACTTTTTATTTTGTCTCTATCAGCAGGCGGTGGCCCTGTGTTCTCAAACTGGTTTAATAACTAAATGGGGAAGAAAAGAAAGGGAAATAAAGAAATGAAATATTAATTCTAATACACAACATCTTAGATGGTATTTATTTTATTATACCTGGGTAATAATAGTATCAAGTCCATTAGCGCCCCAGGCATAGTCCATTGGATTGGAGTGGAGAACCCCCCTTTAAAACAAGAGATATTAGAACAGAAAATTCCTGCGAGTTTATCTTTTAGAATCTTTAATCTCAGTGCCACAGACTCACCAGGCTCCAACACCAATGTTTGGCATTGCAGTAGGTGCGATTATTCCATTCACAAGTTGTTGGATGATTCTATAAAAAAAAAATTAAAAGACAAAAAACAAATTGAAATAAAAAGATAGTGTTTTTAGAATAACAGAGTGAAGAAAGTTAACAAAGAGCAAAAAAAGGCGGCCATCACTCACCCTTCTAAGGTAGGAACCCCGTCATGTCTTCCCGCTTGGCGCCTTGAACCATGATGGCTCCTTGGTTGCCTGGCAGCATATCGCTGCCGAGGTGACGTTTCCCTTTCAGACTGGTTTTCAGCACTGTCCTCTGCTCTCAGTCCAGGCCCCAGGTCAAAGCTGTCGTCAATGACGCTGAAGGATATCTGACCAAAGCCTGAAGGAAATGGAAATAACTGCTGGTCCACATTCTGTCAGGAAGATACAAAAAGAAAAGCAAAAGGAAAAGACATTAAATATTAAAAATAAATCGTTCACAGAAAAAAAACATCATCATAATCATCTAGAATGAATGTCAGTAAGTCTAATTATGAAACCTAAGATTCAAAACTTCCTTATAACATAATGCAAAACATAAAATAAACAAAAGCAGAACTCAAAGCTATGAAAACTTCCATCTGTCAAACTCTGCTTCAGCAAAAAATGTCAGTTAAAGATGTTTTAAGAAAGGCTGACTCTGTTACACAACAGTGTGAGTAACAGAGTCACAGACCCGAGAAAGCATAGAGAGCTCCTTGTGAAAGGCAAGAATCTGAGTAAAGATCAGGTTAAAAACCTCAAATGGTTGTTGGTTCTGGGACCCGCTGGAGATGGTGGACGAGGAACCATTGTCAGCACTAGACAGGGAAGCAGATTGTTGACATAATTACAAAGGAACTGGGTGATGTGTATATTTTATCTTTCCAATTAAAAAAAAAGAAATCTTTAAACGGGTTTTGGTGGCATTTCTTCCCCATTTTATCTCACATTTGAGTTGTGATTCACATGTAAAATACAGAGCTTATATCCCCTTACACTGTTGACATGTCTACATAGAAGCTGGGAGATTAATCCAGGTTTTTGTTGAGTTATGAAGCTTTAATTTTTATTTCCTCTATTGCACTCTTTGGATTTCCATCACTGTTTGTTCTTAGGCTGATAAACTAGCTCATTGTGTAATACCATTAGCTGCAAACATTGAGGGCAACAAATTTGCATTATTTGTTGTGAAACATAATTATTTTTAAAAGCATGTTTCTTAGCTTGAATTTCAGTGCCCTATAAACTGATGACTGAAAAAAAACAAACTATTTTTCAAATTAAGTGATGTTATTTTTATTATGAAACTTAAGAATGGAAAATAAATAAGTCAGTTAATCAATAAATAAGATTAGGTTAGAAAAACTGGAGATCGGATATTTTGGTCATATCACCCAGCCGTAACTCTACATAAAATACACCATTAGAACTCCATATACACACCATGTTTTTAATTTAACATCCAAATTTAATGTTCTACCCAAAAACCCTACAGAACAAAATGAGAGGACCTGTATTGCCCAACTTAAAAACCTGGAACCAAAAGAAGAAGTTGGCAGCAAGTTAAGAACCTAGTTAGATCTTATCTGGTTCAGGTGTTTAAATAGTTTAATGGTTTGATCAACAGACACAGTGTACTTTTGTTTTGATTAAACAGAAAAATGGTTTCAGACATCCCCCGAAACATGCAAGTGTCTAAAAACGATGTCCTAAAAACTTGGACTTAACTCTGATTCTATTGTCTGTGTTTGCATGCTGTTCAATACAATGACATAAATAACAAAACAAAACAAATCTTTTGAAAAGAGCAAAAATATGGGAATAGCTTGATCAACAAATACAATGATTCGGTAAATTTGTTCAGGTATTACATTACAACGCACCTTCTCTCTTCCAGTAGCTCCTCAATAAATCCAGACTCGCATCGTGGACACATATACTCCTGGAAAGAGAAATAAATAAAACAAAGTTATTTAACAGACCCTTTATTTTATTAAAGCATTTTATGATCAGCTCTTCTGTTTATCTGCTTACAATGTGATTTTGCTTTTCAAACGCATGTTCTTTAGCATCTGAGCTAAACTAAAATATTTACTAACAGCTAACAGACAACTAGTTCTGTATTTTTTTGTAATCTATTATTATTTTTTTTGGGTGGGGGGGGGGTAGGAATCAGACGCATCTTTTTCATGTTGATGTCTAAACAGTAATGTTAATTAGGCGACGTGTCTGTGATTTTATAGGCCTTGTAGATGTGACATCATCAGCCCAATGCATTGTGGGTTTTAAGATACAGAGGCTAGTAAAAAGAAGTGATTTTGTTTGGATTAAACAATGAAAGAAAGTACAATGGAAAACAGTTGTTGTGTTTCCACACAGAGAAAGGCTTTATAAATACATTTAAAACCGTTGTGGTTCATACCAACCTCCCACAAGCTGCACAACTGCATGTCTTTCTCATTTAAAGGAAGCCAGCTTATGACTTTCTAGAGTGCTATCCTGAGCTTCGTAAAATCTGGGGCACACAGAAGTGAAAGGGACTCATACTGAACTGTTTAACTGTGGAATCAGGAGACAAAAGAGCCACAGAGGAGAACAATGCAGCCTGACTAGATCTGAACAAACTGTCAGCCTGTTTCGCTGCTCAGAACTTAGGGGCAGATATATGAAGCTGCACTGAAATAAAATGCAGAAAAAAGCAGAAAACAGATTTCGAAGCCACAGACATGCCAAAGTTCACCATTAGCTGGAGGAAAAGAAGAACTGTCCCAGAAAAAGATGGAGGAGCAAATTATACAGGATGATTAAACTGATGTTTAGGCACTAAGCATTAACCGTGTACTCCATACTGAGAAGAAAATGTGGATAATTTTAATTTTGAATCCCTTAATTTATAGAGCTGTATTTATTAATATTATACCACAGGAAACATTTAACTGTCATTGAAGTGCAAATACATTACAATTGGTAATATACAGAATACAATTAAAAATGTAAACCCATATGAGTCGAGTAAAGCATTTGTAGAAATGAGTAAAAACTATAGTAAAAAAGTAACAGCCGAAAATGGTGAGGTTATGTCCATGTAGGCGATCTACAACCAAGCTAGAAAAAAAAAAAAATCTGAAAGTGTTCCCTCAGGTAGCTTGTTAGGATCACTTTCCCCTTCACTATTGCTTATATGGATCAAGCATGTTAACTATCTGTATCTGTTCAAGTGTTGTGGTAAGGGAATTTGGTGCTCGTGGTACATTGTCTTAGAAAGTGGGTCTTTTGCATGTCTGCAAAAATGGCTGGGGCATCCCAGCTGTAATGTCCATTTACAAGACCTACAGACACATCAGCAGATGTGCGATCTGCTCAGCTACATGTTCATTTGCATGGAAATAAAGGAGCTAATCAATCAGGACATTGGATTTAAATGATAACAGTTAAGCTCATCTACTCACATCCTGCAGCCATGCTGCATGGTAATAAAAGCTCAGAAGGGGACAAAGAGATTTGAATGCCTGGTGTGAATGGTTTTTGCATCTACAGCAACCAGGAAGCTTGTTAATATTAGGTCTGGAAATGGCTGACACCTTTAACCCCACTTATTTAGCATTACCCTCCAGAATCATGCATCCCAAATTTGCTCTAAGGACCCACTGAAGGGGATTTTAAAAGAAAAATTGTGTTTTTCTAGTGTTAGGGAGGCCAGAATGCAAAAATGGCCCAATTCAGTTGGTGATAGCATTAATACATTTAATCAGCATCTCAATCTACAGTGGTGATAAAAAAAAAGTTATGTAGAGAGTTACAATCACAAATCTAAAGATAGTTTCTTGGGCTTTGCAAGCATTATATTGTTGAGTTTTTAAAAGTCTTCTGACCATTAAAAGCATGTATTTCTACAGTAATTCCTCGTCCTTGTCTTTTTTCCTGGACTTTCAATGGAAAGAAATCTGAAAATAATATAGAAATTAAGACATTCATATTTAGGTCTCAAATTTTCACATAACTTGATCTAAATTGAGGACATAATTTACAGCAGCTTTTAAGATGCTCTTACGGGGTTTGTTTTTTACCTATTCACCAACTTTTCTGTGACATATCGCATTTAGAAAATGTGCTAACATACCTACTCCAACCGAATGTAAAACAGATTTTTTTCCCCAAACACACACACACATATATATACACACTACAATTCGTTCAGATAATTTGATGATAGCATGTCAACCCGATGTCATATATGGTTGCGTATAAAAAAAACACATTCCACGATTTCACTTAAGTGTAACACCATTAGTCCAAACAGTTATTCTGACAGAAAACAGATGCAATTAATGTTATTGTAAGTTGTGTTACACGATTTGCGTTTCAATACATTTTAGTTACTAGGATTTTAGTGTTTGGATGTAAGCAGACCCTGACAAAACTAACCAGGTGGCGTAAAATGATAAGCGGAACCTTCCAGGAGGCTGCTAGCACTGCTGGTATGCTAACAACAGCACCGAAGTGTATGAAGGCGAAAACAACCCCGCTGTGTTTTCCTTCAGGTGGTATTTTGCTTCACTAGTTATTTCCTACTTTAATACTTACGGGAAGCCGAGGACTGATCTCTTGTGAGCATCTGTGACAGAAGAATCGACTGGGGCATGTAGGAGCTTCAGCCATCTTTAGCTTCTAGACAGGTGAAAAAAAACGAGACTACGGGGCGACGCGAAGGACAATATTAACCCCTTTGGAAACGAAGACTTTGTTAAACTGTCTGTATGGAACCGCACGAGGCATTTTAAACACATTTAAAGGTAGTGCTTTCTATTTCCAGTGTTACTATGAAGGAAACTTATAATACAATGCTACACTAATTTCTATTTCTTTTCAAATGCTTCCACCATTTACAAATTCAAGCAAAATAAGAATGAATCGAGATTTTAAAGTAAAATAAAATGCAAATCTATCTATTTTTATATAATCTATCTATTTTTGGACAGAAATCTGGCCTGTTTTTTGAGAAATTATTGATCTTAACTATTCTATATTAGCTCAACCTGCTTGAGCTTTGCCAGATATAAAAGATAAATAATTCTAAAAAAAAGTGCAAATAAGATATTCAACCGAACAAAATATTTGTGCTTGTTTCATTTCACATTTTATTTTTAAACATAGGCTACAATGTTAAGTAAGACCACATGGTGGTGCTGCTGTGTTGTCAATGCGCAGTTGCACGTTGTTTTGGTAACCATTTGGTAATACACAACACCTTTAGAAAGTTTCTCTTTGCTTGTTATGTGAGAAAACAAAGATTTAAAATCACAATCAAGTAATTATATGCCAAAATGGTGTCATTATTCAACATATCATGATGATGAATACAAAAGTGTTACCAATGGAGGGGTGAATAAACTGGACTTCAATGAACTGCTGAGTGTTATCTGTGAACTCAGGTTTTCTCTGTGCAGGTTCACTGTACTGCATTGCCTCGCTTGAAACCCAGAGGTGTGTTTATGCAATTTGGCACCCCACAAGATTTATTTTGACAAGTTCGTTTTCCATTGGATTCTTGTCAACCTCTGCTTGAGCCCAACAAACATCTATCAATCTTTTAAAAGTTGTGCAGCATCTGTTCGGTAACAATACAACTTGTCAGAGATGGATTTGCATGTTGTCTTTGAGTATTTGACAGGAGTTACTGGAATCCATTTAATCAAGATTCAAACCTGAGCCAACACCAAATAACAAGCTTTTCACATGGGAAATCCTTTACCCTTTTTTAAGGAAGCCAGATTCTTGCTGGTGTCTGCCTTGAGGCCCTAAGATAGCACTGAAGGTCTGAGAGATGGTTACAAAAGGCAGCATGAAGCACACAGTGATTCAGTTGGATTCCAGATTTGAGTTTGAAGTTATTTTTAACTTTGTAAAATAAATCTGTCACTAATATATATTAAGAGTACTTATCCCTAATGAAATTACCTTAACTGTTGGCTGAATTCCAGAAATATTTCTTATGATTTTGTGTGTTACTGGCAAAACAGTATGACAGAACCTTGGAGTTGTCATCAGACCATTTTATAGCCAGCCAGGTCTCTTTACCTTCTGGGCCTTAATCTCATGGCCACACATCTTTTCTCCTCGATGCAGATTGTATTTTTTAATCGATGTCCTTGATTAACACTGCTTTAATTTTTGGACATATTTTCCTCTACATTTGTTACTTTGTTCAGCCTGCATTGTGTGTGCCTTTGAGATTGTTGTAAAACCTTGTAACCTAGAACTAATTGTCTTTCAAGCACATAAAAAAGTACGTTTGAGAACATTTCTGAACCGCATTTGGCTTAATACATATAGTGGTGCAAATAAGTTTTTACTCAGTAATTGGTTATGCACGTTCTTCCAGTTAGTTAGATGACAGACATTTGTAATTTTTATCATTGGTACACTTCAACTAAGAGACAAAGTAAACAAAAACAAAAAACAACAACAAAAAAACAACTAATCCCATTTTAAGATTTTTTTTTTAAAGAATTTACCTATAAATTATGATGGAAAAAAGGTATTTGGTCACCCCCCCAAAAAACAATATGTCTGGCTCTCACAGACTTGTAACCTCTTCCGTAGGACACTCTTCTATCTCAACTCATTATCTGAATTAAAGGCACCTGTTTTAACTTGTCATCTGTATAAACAACATCTGTCCACAGCTACTGTGAAGCATGGGCATGGAAACATCATGCTTTGAGGCTTTTTTCTGCAAAGAGAACATGATGACTGATATGTGTGAGGGAAGAATAAGCCAAAACCCTGCTCTATCCGTGAGAGCACTGAAGATGGAATGAGGCTGTCTTCCACCAGAACAATGTTTCTAAACACACCGCTCAGACAACGAAGGAGTTACTCCTTTAAAAGAATTCCAAGGTCCTGGAGTGGCTTAGTCAGTATCCAGACATCAACTCTATAGAAAGTTTCTGATAGGAGTTGAAAGTCTGTGTTGCTTAGTGACAGCCCCAAAACATCACTGCTCCAGAGAAATGGACCTAAATACCAGCTAGAGTGTGTGCAAACCAGGAAATATTTGACATCTGTTATTGCCAAAAAAAACGTATGCTACAAAGTATTGAGCTGAATGTTTGGTATCGACCAAACTCTTATTTTCCACCATAATTTATAAATACATTCTTTAAAAATTCTACAATATGATTCCCTGGATTGTCTTTCCTCTTTTTGCCTCTGATAGTTGAAGTGTATATGATAAAAATTACAGACTTCATCTTTCTAAGATGGAGCAGAATCAGTGGCTGACTAAATAAACTAAATACTGTAAAGTGTTTGGTATGTCTAAGTGATAAAACTTGGAATACTATCCCAAACATGCCAAACATTGTAATTCTAGTATGGAAAGGCAGAATTAGATCTAAGTTGGTGTGATTCATGCATATTGAATCTGGTTATAAACTAAAAGTAGGAAGTCGCTCATTTCTCTTGGTTAATGTCCATCCCTGACCTTCTTGACCTGATCCACTTGAAGGTGTGAGAGAAAAAAAATAAGTTGGTATGTTTTTTACCTTATACCTTTAGCAAGAAAAAACGGTGCGGCAAAACATTTTATTCTGCTACCCACATACATCATTTGATCTGCACCAAACACAGCATTATCAATTTATTATGTTTTATTAGAGATGTAAATAAGGCTCTTATAAGTAAGAGTCTAGTGAAAAGGTACAAAGAGGGACTTTGTCCAGAAACTTGAAAACATGGTTATAATTGAAAAAACATCAACAAAATGAAAAAACATCAACATGAAAATGTCAAAGCATGTACCAAATGAGTTTTTATTTTTCCACTCAGGTTTTCTTTTGGTTGCCAAGAGTTCAAGATAATATTTTTCACTTGATTTTCTTACACTGGGTTTACTGTGCATAGGGACTAGCAAGCTAGCATTAGCTAGCTTTAGCTTTACACGTCAAATTCTTCAGTTTGCAGGTCCAATGCTTTTTCTTTTTATCCTGCTGCTTCTTGGTAGCTTCTCCTAGTTTCTATCCTTCAAAGTCAGTTAAAGGTCAAAAACTGAGCACTAATTCCTATCTAGTGGAGCAGGGAGAAGCTGCAGTAAAACAAGGACAGGGGTGAAAGAAAGGCTTTCAGACATCTGTGAGGATCTATTTCTCAGGTCGACACTAGAATTGAGAAAGTGGGTCTGACTCAAGAAATTTGCACGTTGGTCTAAACAAACAATGTGTTACATTAATATGTAGGAAACCATTACATACTTTTGATAAAATACAACAATGTCTGGCCATGTCTGTGCAACAGAGCTTACAGTGTAACTTAATTAGAGCCTTCACATGCTCTGTTCTGGTTGTTGTGTCTGGTCTGACCATGTGGGAGCAACAAGGCTGTGTCTGTCCCATGAGGCTGAGATTAGAATGTGGCTGATAGCACTGAAGTCTGCTGTGTCTAAAGTTTTTGGTTCTCTGTGCCCAGGGCGTCACAGCCGCTCCTGCCCAACGCTCATTGTAGCAATGCGGTCGGACAAATAAGAAGCAGCGAATCGTTTCGTAAGGCTGCAAAACTTTCTGCATTGCGTAGTTTAACCCACTGCTATAATTCATTTAATGTATAAGTAACCAAAAAGGTGTCGATTTTTTACCTGAATGAGATACTCATATTTTTTTGGGAAGGCACTCGCTCCCTTACATAGAAGAAAATATCCAGCTTTTGCCACCCAGTTGTCACTGCATTCATTCTGTTACACTCAGAGGGGAGTAACGTGTTGCAGACAGAAATGCTGCAACTGACACTGCTCCTTTTGTCACTCTGTAGAGTTTTTCCAGACACTTCAGCCTGTGTTGCCCCATGCTGTCCCCTGTGAGGCCCAACTTACACTTACATGAACACACACAGACACCCACCCACAAACACACACACACACACACACACACACACACACGATCTCAGCAATAACAGCAGTCTGCTGGAACTTCCTGGGCCTCTTAAGTTATGCGTCACTTGTTTTGAGTCCCACCAAAAGGAGACTCCCCCTCCCTCCAGACACTCTCTGTCTGAGGCCATGTGTCACAAGACCTGTGCATCACACACACATAACACACACGCTCACACACACACACACATTTGGATCCTTGCTCAACAGCAAGAAAGCATGGGAAGATCAACACTTTTGAAGGTCAAAGCTGTTTTAAGAAAATAATGTCTATGAGCATGTATATCTTCATACCAGATATCCCAGCATGTATCTCCCATGTAAAATGTTTTCCTACTCCTCTTATTTCCCCAGATCTAAACCCTATGGCATGGCACTGGTACATAAATGTTTTTGATTACATCACTGAGCAGCTAACAAAATATTAATGTTGATGGAGGAACATAAGTGTACCATTATATACTTGGGTTGCACCGCCTTTGTTGTAGAGGACAGAGTGCGGTCATTCGCTGCAGATGTTTCTGCAGAGCTTGACCTAATCTACTTTCACTGACCCTTTGTGACAATGAATTATCGTACAAATACTATTAACTATGCTTTCAGGATAAGGAGAAGAGCTAAAGTTATGCTTTTTTAAATCTCTTTAATACTGAGTATGTTTCATTTATGAATTTAACTTAAATTCACAAAAAACAAAAAAAAAACACAAATGAGTATTCCACAAGGGTTGAAAGGAAACCACATCTATGTTTTGACATTAGTGGATACTTGTTGTTTACAGGTTTACAGTGGCTTCCTCAAAGAAGCTGTAAATCTGGGCAATTTTCTATACTGGATAACCTCGTGGGATGTGATTCTTATATAGTTCAGTAAACAAAATGTATTCAAGGGAGCCTTTTGGCTTGAAAAATCCATTACTTGGTGTGAAATCACTTTATTGCTCAAATCTAAACAAACCAATACAAAGATTTGTTTTGAAAGCCTAATTTACATTTGAGCTTAAATATACTGTATACATTTGTTTAATTGGGAGGTGTATGAGGTTTAAATATACTGTAGTAAAATTATTTCAAAGTTTTTTTTTTAATTAGATATATGTCTTGTACATGTTAAAAGGAAAGCTACTGAGCCCCTAAAGGGACATGGAGGAAAAAAAAATCTTTTGCGAGATCTCGCAAAAGTATTGCGAGATCTCGCAA